>JAGKQL010002143.1:0-17017 GCA_018398635.1 Cyprinodon brontotheroides | reverse complement strand
CACCCGGTGTGGTCTTCTGCTGCTGTAACCCATCTGCCTCAAAGTTCGACGTACTGTGCATTCAGAGATGCTCTTCTGTCCACCTTGGTTGTAACGGGTGGTTATTTGAGTCACTGTTGCCCTTCTATCAGCTCGAACCAGTCTGGCCATTCTCCTCTGACCTCTGGCATAAACAAGGCATTTCGCCACAGAACTGTCAGCCACTGATGTTTTTCTTTAAATCCATTCTCTGCAAAACCCTAGAGATGGTTGTATGTGAAAATCCCTTTGGATCAGCAGTTTCTGGAAATACTCAGACCAGCCCCTTCTGGCACCAACAATGATGCCACACGTTCAAAGTCACCAAATCACCTTCTTCCCCATACTGATGCTCGGCTTGAACTGCAGGAGATTGTCTTGGACTGGCGTCTACATGCCTAAATGCACTGAGTGGCCGCCATGTGATTGGCTGCTGTGAAATTAAGTGTTAACGAAAGCAGTTGGACAGGTGTACCTAATAAAGTGGCCGTGAGTGTATACTGTAAGCCTGTAGCCTATTCAGGCTATTTTCCTGAAATAACTTCGGATCTGGAGTTCCCGTGCTGTTGGCAGATGTGATGCCAGGTTCGTTCATGTTGAATGTTGAATGCTCCAACCTAGCAATAAATGGAAGGGGTATGTTCAAGATAGATTGTGTGGATACTCAGAAGCATCCAGCTTAACTCAGACACCAAAAGTCACTCTAGGTAAGGTGAAAAGGGTATAGAAAAAACCTTCTCAAGTAGGAGAGCAAAGCTACGGTACTGAAGAAAATAATGCTGCAGTTGGGTTTTGGCCACAGGTGGCACTATCACTAGAAAAACCCAAAGTGCCTTGAAATGAAAAGTAGAAGTTTAAAATCAATTAAAAAGGCCAGTGTAGAACTATAAAACAGGGTATTGTACACAGGTCAGATGTCTTAGTTACAGTGATAACTCCATACTGAACAAAATTAAGGCTGTTACACTCATTAAAAGTCAGGGTATTGGATATTTCCATTGTAATTTAAAAACTTTAAGCCTAACCACCATCTGTACTGAAATGGGCTGGGGAGGAAGCCCAGATGTCAGTCAAAAAGCTGTTACGCTCCCTTGAGTGCATTGGCCTGATTTTTTGCATAATGGTGACTTTTTGGAGCGTAATTGCCCATTATGCTCAAGTACATTGGCAAGAACCTTTAAAAGCTTTAATTTGAAAGAAAGATGCAGCCAAACAAACATTTATAAAATCCTTATCAACATTTATCCCTAGATATTTAATAACGGTGTTTAGGTTGACTCAAAGTAATTACTGTTGTAAAGACATTGTCATTGACATACAAAACAACCCATTTACACATTTATTTGTTTGGAAGCAAAAAAACTCTAACCCAGTCACTGTTGGATTACAGTAATGTATCCATTAGAGAATGGGAAGAATTACCTCAACCTAGCTTCAGAGAAAAGTCGATATGAAAAACAGTTTGAGAATTCTGGTCGTGAGTAACAATAGAACAACTACACATGGCAGCGTATAAAGTGAAAATAAATAAAGGCTAGAAATTTTTCCTTGAGAGATTCCATATGAAACAGATAGACAAAACAATATATGCAAAGCATGAAACTTCTTTCGATTTAGAAGTAAATTGTTCAGTGTTTTTCCAAGACACCAACATAGTATTTAAATCAGGACCAAATTACAGAAAAATCCAGTATTATAAAGGCCGATTTGAGGTCCTACAAAACCAGAACCACTGGGGACTTTTGATCAAAAGCCATGTCATTGTTTACTTTCAATAAAGCAGATTCTCTACTACACTATCAAGGATGTCTTGTAGTACTTCCAAAGATCTAGATAATTTGTCTTTTTTCCATTATCACTCTGTAGTTTTTATCCTTTCCCTAGATTTCCTGATTCCTGATCATCATCTATCCAAGTTTCAGTTTTGGGGTTTATAGGTTTAAATCTATTAAGGGTGAGTGATCCTAGAATCTCTTAAACAAAGATGCGTGTAAATAATCAGGACAATCAAAGTGTCCAGTCCATTAAAACCATAGAGCTGTGAGAATATGCAGTAGTGAACTTTCCAGCTGTCGGAGGTGTAACGATGTAGCAGTAACAACCTGAGGTTAATGGGCCAGTTGCTGGTGATGGAGCTTTAAAATGAACGATAATAGAAAAATATCCTGAGACTGCCGTCATAGATATTTTACAAAAAGCAATACAAAACAAACTATGTAGAGGGGCGCTAGTGAGCCAAGATGGAGTAAAGTCGGATATTTCAGAGCTCCTGCAGGCATATCAACATTTTCGTTTAAAAAACCACAACTTCTCACTAATTGTGACCTAAGTTGGTTTAATAGTGACCCTGGACTATAAAGAATTCCGTTCCGGTGGACGCTACTCGATAAATGGCGGATAAACTTCGCAAATTCAAATACGACGGTAGCACGGCAAAGCTAACTGCTAACACCAGATCCACGAAGCTGCGCACTCTAGAGGACGAAAACCCGCAACCCAAGAGCCCTGGTATGTGTGAAGAGCTGAAAGCCGATATCCTAACCTCCTTACGGGGGGAAATCTCCAAAATCATAAGGGAGGAAATGAGAAGCGCTCTGTCTGAGGAGTTCACCGCTCTCAGAGCTGATCTCAATGCAGTGAGGGCCGAAATTGCTAGTAATTCCACCGCCACCCGTGCAGAAATCACCTCAATTAAATCAGACGTTGAAGATGTGAAAAGTGGACTGTCTACATGGTCTGATGAGGTGAACTCACTGCAGACTATAGTTACCGACCTTCAAAGCGAGCTGGTTAAGATACGAGACAGGTGCGAAGACATGGAGGGGAGGATGAGGCGCGGAAATATTCGTATAGTTGGGGTCGAGGAATATCCCAACTCCGCCAATCCTAAGGAGGTCTCAAAAATCATCAGAGAAGCGCTTCAGATGGACCGGGATGTAAAAGTCGATCGCTCACACCGAACAGCTGCGCTGACGAAACCGGGCGGCGGAGAAAGACCCCGTGTGATCATCGCTAAGCTGCACTATGATGGAGACGCCGCTGACATCCTGAGAAGAGCCAGGGACAAGGCCCCGCTGACCTACCAGGGTAAAAGAATCGCAATCTTCCCGGATTACACCACCAGTGTGGCCAAAGCACGCGCAGCCTTCTCTGATGCACGGAAAGTATTACGGGGGCGAAGCGATGTGCGCTTTGGATTACTTTATCCAGCAAGACTCAAAATAACATATAAAGAGGACAGTAAGGAGTTTCGAGATCCTGTGAAGGCCATGGACTACATACGGAAGACCATCCCTGCTGCAATAACTGGATCTGAAACTGCTTAAATACCAACTGTGACTGTGTTTGGTAATGTCACATTTCTAAACTGGTATGTTTAAAGGGTGTGTAACACTGTCACTTCTAACTTGGTTAAATACTATAAAGTCATAATTAGTCATAATTTAGTTACATTCATAATACCAGTAGGTTCTACACTGTGGTTAAAGTACATATAATTATTTCCCCTGCGGGAGCCTGGACTTCCACATTTTTGATCTCTCTTGTTTTTGTTGTTTTTGCACACATCCGTCTCTTTCGGTTGTGTTTGTTGCTGCTCTTATAGTGGCTAGGGTCTTAAACCCACTACTTTGCATTATGTTAGTTATGCACTTTTTTAATTGTGTTTTCTGCGTTTTGATCCCTCTGTTCCCCGAGGATCTTATTGCATTTAAAAAAACAGAGCTTCTGAATCTTAGTCTTGACAATTTTGTACAGCAAAGCCTCACTACTTTTATTTTATTGCATCATCTTGGTTTTCAGCGTTCATGTTATTCAAATGCTTGGTCCCACCAGTCAAATGGCCGTCTCTGCCTCCAATACAATACTATCACATATATATTTTAAATTAAATTAATTATGAGTACACTAACTGTAACAAGTTATAACGTGAGGGGTTTGCATAGTCCAATCAAAAGAAAAAAAGTTTTGCTGCAACTCAGACAATCAAAATGTCACGTAGCACTGTTACAAGAAACACACCTATCAGATATGGAGCATATAAAATTAAATAGGTCTTGGGCTGATAAAGTTTACTACTCGTCACATTGCTCTGGTAGAAAAAGGGGTGTTGCTATATTAATACATAGGCAAATAAATTTCACTGAAACGTTGGTACATAAAGACAAAGAGGGTAGATTTATATTGGTAAATGGGATAATTGATGGAACAGCTGTATCCTTTATAAATGTATATGCCCCTAACGAAGATGTACCAGGGTTTATTCAGTCAGTTTTCAATATGATTGCAGAATACAGTTCTGGTCTGCTGATCGTCGGAGGGGATTTTAATTGTGTAATGTCAAATCTAGATAGACAACCACTCTCTCGGACACCCATATCTAAGATGGGTAAAATGCTTAAAAATATGTCTGTGGAAGCCGGATTAGTGGATGTATGGCGATCCAAATTCCCAAAAAATAGAAATTTTACATTTTACTCAAATCGACATGCATCTTACTCACGAATAGATTACTTTTTTACCACCAAGGCCGAACTACACAGAGTTGAGGATATCATAATATCGCCCATCACAATCTCTGACCATGCACCCGTTACCCTCGAGTGGAATATAGGATTGACACCATCATTTAAGCAATGGAGACTTAATGCCTCCCTTCTTAATGACCAAGAATTCATAAATTTTGTTAAATTAGATCTCAAAAATTATTTGGACATAAACAATACCCCTGAAACATCTCCTATTATGTTGTGGGACTGTGCAAAGGCTTATTTAAGAGGTAGTATCATCTCCTATACAACAGCAAAAAAAAGACAAAAGGCAGCCAAACAGAAATACTTAGAAGATAGAATCCAAGATCTGGATCTTCAACATAAAAAGACTAGAGCATCCGGGATCCTGAATGATTTGAACACTGCACGGAGAGAGCTCCAAGATTTGCTATCGGAAAAGATAGAAGGTAACCTTCGTTTTGCCAAGCAGCAGTATTATGAAAATGGAAATAGAGCGAGCAGACTCTTGGCCTTCCGACTTAAAAAACAACAGTCCTCAAACGTAGTTTTAAAGCTGAAATCGGGCAATAAATCCATCTTAAAACCAAAAGATATTGCAGAAACATTTGCGGAATTTTATAAGGTTTTATACCGAGACACGGACACTTGTGACGATGAGAATAAAATAGCAGACTACTTACAAAATATAAATATTTCAGAATTATCTGATACTGTAGCTAAACAATTAGATCAGCCAATTCAAGAAGAAGAAATAAAAAATGTTGTCTCTTCCCTTAAAAATAACAAAAGTCCTGGTCCTGATGGTTTCATAAATGAATTCTATAAGTGTTTCATAGACATCGTTAGTCCACTATTATTAGAAGCATATCGCTTTTCTTCAGAAACTAAAACAATGGCGCCATCTTGGTCTGATGCCACAATAGTTGTATTACATAAAGAAGGTAAGGACCCTACTGACTGTGGGTCATATAGGCCATTATCAATGCTTAACGTGGACGTACGCATTCTAACTGGTATTCTGGCAAGACGATTAAATGTCATAATAAATAAAATCATACATCCAGATCAAACCGGATTCATTGTCGGGAGGCATTATGGAAATAATTTACGGCGTTTATTAAATATTATCTCTCACCAAAAAGAAAATAAAGCTATGACAGCTGTAGTATCTTTAGATGCCCAAAAGGCCTTTGACCGCGTATCATGGAGATACCTTATTCAAACATTAAAGAGATTTAAATTTGGGCCGAAATTCATAGATTGGATACATACATTATATTCATCCCCACAAGCGGCTGTAAGAGTTAATGGTTTCAGGTCGGCGAGTTTCAAATTGGAGCGCGGATGCAGGCAGGGGTGTCCTCTGTCACCTCTTTTGTTTGCAATTAGCATTGAACCACTGGCCCAGCTCATTAGAGACACTGATGAAATTAAAGGGATTTTGATTGGCACAGAGGAACATAAAATATCCCTTTACGCAGATGATGTACTTCTCTATATGGCTGATCCGACATCCTCAATTCAACGTCTGAAGGAAATGATTTCTGTTTATGGCAATTTTTCTGGTTATAAAATAAATGTTGATAAAACAGAAGCAATAGATATCAATAGCAATATTCCACTGGAGGTCAAACAACAGAGCGGCTTTAGGTGGCCAAAGGAGGGCATTAAATACCTAGGCATCAACATTCCTCTTTCATTAAAAGATTTGTATCATGTCAATTACAGTAAAATATTGACTACAATTAAAAATGACCTGGAGAGGTGGTCAGCATTGCCCTTGTCCCTCCTCGGTCGCATTGAAACCATTCGCATGAATTTGTTACCTAGATTACTGTATTTGTTCCAGATGTTACCGGTTAGCATACCTAGGGCCACATTCATTGAATTGGATAAAAGTATATCAAAATTCATATGGCAAAGCAAGCGCCCTCGCATAAAATATAAAACACTACAAAGAAGTAAGACAGAAGGCGGTCTTAAGCTTCCTGTTTTAAAATATTATTTCTGGGCGGCTCAGTTAAAACCTTTAATTTCATGGATCCAACAGGATTCTCAAACAAGATGGCTGAGCATTGAGCAAGCAAAGTGCTCAGTACCATTAAAAGTTTTGCCATTTTTAGATATTCCAGTAAAGGAGCTGCCATTGTGGACTAAAACCACTTTTGACATTTGGAATAAAGTGCGAATTTCTTTCAAGCTACCAAGAGGCCTATCAACTTTAACAAGCATTGGACATATTCAATCCTTCACACCCAATTTATTGGACAAAACGTTTTCTAAATGGGCTGAACAGGGGCTTACATTTCTTCATCAGTTGATCCACAAGAACAACCTTATGTCATTTGAAGAGCTATGCAGGAATTTTCATCTCCAGAAAAGTGATTTCTTTAGATATTTACAGCTGCGCTCATTTCTAGTTGCACACAGGGACTGGGAAAGAGTGCTTAACTCCTCACCAATTGAAAAACTCCTAATTCATTTTCAGAAAGGGGGAGGAGATAAAAAATTGATAGCAAAGTTATACAGTGTATTTCTGTCAATGAACCTCAACGATCCCACTAGGACAAAACAAAGATGGGAGGCAGAGACGGCCAGAATAATCTCTGATGAAACATGGGAGGGAGTCTGGATTGAGGCACATCGAGTTACAAACTCCAATACGTGGCGGGAATATAAATGGAAAATCATAAGTAGATATTTTAGGACCCCGGATGTTGTTGCCAAGATGGATCCTAGAGTACCAAGCTTGTGTTGGAGAAACTGTGGCCCAGCGGTCCCCAATCATACACACATTTTCTGGTCATGTCCCAAACTACTAAACTTTTGGGATGAGGTGTACAGGACTATGAACCAGATCTTCACAGAGGTTATACCGAGGGATGCTACTGTTGCGGTACTTGGTATTATACCGGAGGGTTTGCAAGGACGGGCCAAAACTTATCTGTTGAATGTTCTTTTTACAGCAGCCCTGAAATGCATTACAATCAGGTGGATGCAGTTGGAGCCTCCTTCCTATGATTTATGGGTACAAAAAGTAAGAGAGTTGTACACAATGGAAAAGATAACCTACTCATTAAGACTTCAAAAAACCACCTTTAGCCTCCGCTGGGGGCCAGCAGAAGCTATGTTGATGTAAATAAGCTTAACAAGTTTGTTTCTTGCATATGGTGTTGAGCTATTCTATCCAAAGTGTATGCTTATGCTGGGATTTCAGGATGATGTGCCTACAAATTCGAGGCTGTGATTATAAGGCATCAAGCTAAGATGTTCATTTTTGTTTTTTTTTGGAAAACTGTATATTTTCAACTTTTGTGTTATGTACCATTGATGCGTGGCTGTACAATTGCTCTGTAAAAAATAATAAAAGTATAAGTTCTAAAAAAAAAAATAAATCAACAGCAGCAGTCAGATTATTCAGCCTAAATTATAGCCATGCGAACATGAATGACATTGCATAAAGCAGAAAAAATTTTACTCAAATTCCTCGATTAGGTCAAGCCCATGGCGCCTCCGACAGAAATAGATAATCTGGATAGAACTGACTGCAATTATTAAGTTTTCAGGTAGACTTTCTCACTTAAAACATATTAAAACTACTTTATTCCCACTGATCACAGCAAATATAGCTGCAAGATTTAGATTATTTAGATGAAAAAACACCTGCCAGCCACGCGCTGAAGAGGAGGAGACGCGCCTTGGGGCTGCTGTTGAATTAAGTTTTCAGGGAGAAAAATACAGCGGGAGCAAAACTGAGTATGATTGTGCTTTATTCATGTATTTATTACAAAGTATTAATCAAACCCTTCAAAGTCATCATCCTCTGTTTCTGAATAAAACATCTACAATCCATCCGCAAGCGGTGGCGTAATCTGCCCGGCGCTGCCTTCTTATCCTGAAACTGTGGTCTCCGTCGGTCATCCATCGGCTCCCCCACGGCTGCTGCGCCTTAGCTTACTGTGAAGGGCGCTTCAAACCGATGTCGGCGGTGGAAGCTCCTTTGTCAGAACCCGGGATATACTTGGCGAGCACAGCGTTCTTTTGATTCATCTTACTTTTGCACATGCGGCTGTGAGATGGGCACGCATGGCGATGGTGATGCGTGGAAAAAACCACCCTAGTCTTCTCAGATACACCTGCCTTTCATCATCTCCTCATCGATCCAGCCTTTTCATTTGCGTTAATATCATATGTCATCAGAAGCTGTACTGTCTGGCTGTCAGCTCCCAGATCAAAACTTCTCTGATTGGTTGATGCGGCGTCCAGCAGCAAAACTTAAATTTTCCATGTCGAGCAACGCAAGCGGCGTTGGCGGTGCGTCAGATGCTAAGCGCTCGAGCGTGCTGCACCAAAAGCGGCGCTGCAGGACGGCTTTGCTGCACCTATATGCGGCGTCAACCATTGACTTTGCATGTAAACTTCGCTGCTTCTGCTGCACCTGCTGAGTCCGGTTCACACCGATGTCAAGCGGTTGAACAGCGAGCACTACGTCAATTTGTTCCCCATGTTTTTTCACATCAGCTGTGAGATGGGGCGCGCATGGAGTTACATATTAACAGCGATGGTGGGCGTGGAAAAAAACACCTGGTCTCTCCTTACATTCAGCCACTCTTTCATCATCTCCTCCAATGAGGTGGTCTCAAAGAGTCGCCAGTTACAACACACATAGAGGCATACAGCACCATGAGGCGCACCGCATTTTGAGGAAAAAAAGGCGTTTAAATTAAAGCCTTATAATTAGGTGAAAATCTCTGATAAGCATCGCTAATGAGACCACAAGGCAAAGGGAATATAGTGGTATGGTTTGATTAATCAGTTTTCCCTTAGATGTTTGTTTTCATGTTTGTGTATCTTTGTGTTGACCTGCTATGGACTGACAACCTGTCCATGGTGTATCCCATCTCTCCCTGGTAAGCATAAATCAAGCTTAAAGAAATAAGTCATCCATGCTATTGCTAATTTATCCCCCAGAGAAACAATAGTTCATGTTTTAATAATAAAGGTTTAAGAGTCTGCGGCCTAAATCTCTTTTTACATCTCTTTATCAAAGGCCTCAATAACTGTAGATGCGTTATACTCACTGTAATTTTACTTCTTAGGTAACAGTACATCTTTAGTTGTGAATCCACTGATATATCCCTCTAGATCCAACTCAAAACTTTTATGGAACAGTCTGTATCTTAAGCCCAGTGTAAAGTCCTGGACAACTTCTCTTCAACATGATGTAACTAATTCCTGAAGGGAAAAACCCCAGTAAAATTCTAAGAAAACTGAAGTCTTATTTGGCTTAATAAAAGATCCAAATGGCTTTTGATGGCTTTTCAGTAAGTTGAGTCAAATAAATCAATGAAAGGGTGGTTGTAATACCATGGCCGGGAAATAAAGCTGAAAGTTTATATGTCTATTATGAGTTCATGTTCAAACTTGACCCTTTGCTGGCACACTTTATATGCATAGTTCTCTGCTGTGTTCTTACTGCAGGCCTTGCATGCATTAGTATTATGCATGCAAGGCCTGCATAATACTGCAGGCCTTGCATGCATGATCAGGCATCACACTGAAAAAAGTGAAAAGACTGTGTCGTTCCTTCAAAGTGCATTTTTAAACTGGTTGAGTGAAAAATCGTGGTCTCCGTTGTAAATTAGATTTTTCCATATTGTTTCAAAGCAAACGACACTCAACCTGGATAAAATTAAATAAAACAACTCTAAATAAATGGTATTTTCACTTTCAATTTGAGGTTTTCTTGTCACGTGACAGCGTGACGTCACATCAAACCGCATTTTCCGACTTTGCAGTCAGCCATTAATGCTCACTCGCATCAAAGGCGCTGACCGGCTGTCGTCCACGGAAAATTAGCATGTTTTAGCGGTAATGTAGGGTTGCTATGCCTATTATTAGTTACAGGAAGGAAAACTAAAATTATTTTAAATATTGTATGTGTTTTCTGCACTAATGCTAACCTAGCTAAACCAGATTTGCACTTATTTGCTTGCAGGGAGCAATGCTTTCTTTGTTTTTTTTTGACAAGTGCTACGTTAATTTCCTAAAGAGAATTTTCTGGTTTTAATTTGTATCTGCAGTGAATCATTTCAGAGAATTTTAGTTTTATATTGTGGGGAAATTGGCTTGTAATCTTGTGAAATTTTGAGTTATAAAGATGCAAAAAAAATCTCATTGACCTAAATTGAGTAACACTTAAGCTTGGGACAAAATATAATGTTTTGAGTAAGGTACAACAGAAACTTGACTTTGTGCTGATTCAGAAATTTAAGTTGGAAAAAAAATGCATCTAACAAAATTACAGCATATATTCTTGTATGTAATATAAAAAATTAGTTATTTCCAAATTGAAAAAATAAAGTTGTAACGAAGTATAAAACTTGTTTATGGTCTTATAAATTACAGTTTTAGTTGGTATGAATGCAGTTTCTTTCTTTGGCTTAAGGTAAAAAATATATTTCTATTAAATGAAAACGTATAGTTTCAACCACATCAGAAAGTTAATTTGAGACAAAGTAATAAATTTAGGTGTAGCAAATTACAGTAATTTTTTTTAAGTTGTTCCAAAGTGCACTAATCATTTTTTTCTGTTAATGGCCTCAATGTGTGTATTTGAGAGTTCACTGGTAGGTGTGGCTGCCCCCATCTCCCCTCTAGGTCACCTGTGTAACAGGCCCACATTGCCTTATGTTCCCTCGTTTTGAGCCCATTAGAGAGGAAATGGGGCCCCCAGCTATTCGACCTTGATCCCCAGTCTACCCTTTGCACCCCCCTTCACCCATCCTCAGTATCCCATACTCCCCCCCCAAACTTCTCTTGTTGTTTTCACAGTGCTAACAATCAAACTGTGGCCCTGAGTGTTCCGGGGCCCTAATTGGGCCGGCTTCTGGCATGATTGTGATGGATGGAGGTGGCGGGGGTTACAGGCTGGAGCCGGGGGCCTGCTGTGGATGCTCCTTTCATCTCTCTCCCTCAGCATTTGAAGCAAGAAGTGGATAAAGAAGATGAAGTACTGCTTATCAGTAGGTGCTGAGCACTGCACTGCAGATCTGAACGCTAAACTCATTTTATTCTCAGTTTATTTAGGGGATTCAGTGCAGTCTTATGCAACATGTTATATCATCATGTCTCTGTTTAGTCAGTGCAGAAAGTACTGGTGCAGCACCGTGTGTGATCGTCTTTCTTGTCTTTTTTTTTCCTTTAAAGCAAGTGCACGGTCTTTTAATCACTGCCCCCCAGACATCCGCAGTTATATTTTTTATTTATATTTTTAAAAAACAAAGCGGAGCGTGTATGGCATCATCCACGCGTGCCGGCTACCATTCATTCAGTTGGAGCTGTTCTGAAGATATTCCGTTAGGTTATATCCAGATAACGTCTTCCTATGGGCAACGACTTGAAGGCACAAACTGAAATGTTCATAATTTATCATTCATGGTACGCCAGCATTCATAACATGTAGGCGAATCACTGACCCCCAGACATCCGCGGTTATATTTTTTTTTAAACAAAGCGGAGTGTGTATGAGGTCATCTGGCGCGCCGGCCACCGTTCATTGATCCTGTCCACTGAACTGCTGCTAGTTTTACTCACATGCCTGGAAGATTTCTAGTGCTACTACCACAGATGATCTCGCTCTCGGCTTTTTTTCTTTTTTTTTTTTTTGATTGAATCAACTTTTTGGGAATTGACTGATTAAGACACAAATGTCCTACCCATGTATGGCCCAAACACAAAATAGATCCCTTCAACCAAAGTGAACATTTTCAAAAATAAAAAAAAGTGTTCAAATGCAATTTTCTGAGTCTCAAATATTTTATTTTCATTCAAAAGCTATTTTCTTTGATTGAAAATGTTTATCTTTTCATTGAAGTTACTTTTTTTAATGATTCTTTTGTTTATTTGTTTGAAGCAACCTGTTTTTTGATTGAATAATAAAGACCCGAATGTCCTACCCATTATATGGTCAAATCAAAAAACAATGTTACTTCAATTTAAAAAGTTGCTTTAAACAAAAAAGACTGTACTTCTACCAAATAAAACAATTTCAATCAAAGAAAAGCAGTGTTCAAATGTATGTTTTGAGTCTCAAATATATTTTTTCCGTCCAAAATCCTTTTTTTCTTTGATTGAAATTTTTTTTTTCATTGAAGTGAAGATTTTTTTAATTGAAAATATATTTTTTGATTGAAGCAACCTTATTTTTGATTGAATAATAAAGAAACAAATCTACCTTCATAGCATACCTCCTACAGGATGTTAAAGAGTGTGTATCTCCTGGTGCACAGTGCCTGTTTAAGGGTTAATGATCTGTTACTTAAAAAAGAATTTAACACTGAAATAAAATGAGGTGTTTATGCATTCATGTTATACATTGATTTTTTTTATTTAATAAAAAAATATTTTTTTTTTTTTTATATTTTAAAATCTAAAGTGTTTTTTTGAAGTGGAGAGCAACAATAGTTTGGTATACAGACAATATCCTGATTCATTTATTTTATATAAAACACCTGAACTGACTGTTTTGTTTTGTTTTTCTTTTTCTGGCTTAATGAGAGCAGTGGGCTTTATGCTGCCCTGCAAGGCTTTAAACCTGGGTTTGAATGGAGACAAAGTTATTCTTAAGCACATATAAAGGTGCTCATTTTGAGCCTGGATCCTTTTTAGGTTTTATACTGTTCATGGTGGAGAATCCTGCTTTACAGCAGCAGGTTTAGCCAAACAAACCCAAAATGTTCAGGCTCCGCGCCGGTCCGGCCAGGTCAAGATAACTATTGAAATCGAACCAAACAGGAAAAAGAACGGCGAGAAGACCCTCTTGGTCAAATTAAAATATAGTAACAACAGATCGGTAACTACAAATTAGAGCATAATTCTTATGTATTTAAAAAAAACTAACACCATTTATTTAAAAGGTTGGACACAAACTATTGGTACTTCAACAGACCAGGAAGCAGAAGCCGCACTTATGCTGGATGCTGATGGGGATTTTTTTTTATATGTCATATTAAAATAAGCATTAATTTCTGCATGTTTTGCTCCTACGAATTTAATGTTAATATTGAGCATGCATTCCTCGAGCTCTGAGGATAAGTCAGAGCGCAGCAATTCTGGAGGAACAGCGGAGGCTGTAGGCTTTGCTTTGCGCAGGAGGTCTGCAGTGCAGCGGGGCGGAGGGGTGATGGAGGATGTGGGTAAAGGAGAAGGGACGTTTAGACACTGTCCTCAGACAACATGCGGTAAATTATAAATGTTTTAAATCAGGTTGGGTCCCGATTAGCCAGCAGGTGGGTCCGGATCCGGAAAGCTGTCTGCTAATCCGTGACCTCTGCCTCATAGTGTCCCCACCAACTTTCATTGCAAAGTTACACCCTTGGGTTGCACAAATCAGATGTCTGTATAAAGTCTACCCAGTGTCACTTTTAGCTGTTAACAGATAGTGGAAGAGCTTGCTGCAACACTTCCCCATACAATCTCTGTCAGAGGCTGGAAAAGCATCTCTCTGCACTGTCATATTTACAGCACTATTTCTCGATGTAAAAGATAATTTATAGAACTGTATTACAATAGTTATGATGATTTAACTAGAAAGATGGGGATGGGGGGAGTCCAGGCAGGAGCCTACTGTGGAAGGGCTTGTTGCATATGGACCATTTAAAGGTAAAGTGAAATCCAACTAGCATTCTAGGTTTCAGTAATTAATGACTTGGTAGGTGGGACAAAAACACAGCAGTTTGGGGATTAGTGGTCAGTCTGTGTGTCTGCCGAGATTTTATGGTGAAAATAGGTAGAGTCTTAAAAAAAGTACAATTTTAAAACCTCAAAAACGTAATATCTTCATTTTGCACATTTCACATAAAACAAAAATCTTTCTCTCAGATTTATATAGCTTTTGCTGTTTTTCTCCATTTGTGTTCTGAAGAATTGTTGCTACTTTACTCTTAAAGCATCACAATTATTGTTACACTGCACTGATTTTTTTTTAAATTTAGTTAAAGGTTGCTTCTTTTTTCATAACATTACACAAAGTTCAGTTTTTTACAACTCAACAAAAGAAAAGAGAGAGCTTGGTTAAAGATTAGGGAAGATGTGTAGTTTTTCTTGCAAACAGTAACACTGAGCAGGTTGATATATGAACATGATAAAACGTTAAAATAGTTGAGTCACATGGACTTTTCTGTGATTACAAATATTTTGAGATTGCTAAACTAGACAATGATTTATCTGAGACTTTGGTAGGAACATTGTTTGGAAAAGAAACCCATACCTGCCAATTATCAAAAGGTACAGGATTAAAGCATGTTGAAGCTTTGGACCTTAATCTATTTTTGATAATATAGAAACCAAAATATTTAAACCAAAATATGATATTTTGGTTTAAATATCAAGTCATTTTCTGGTGTTTGTTGCTATTTTTCACATGTCCATTACTGTAAAAATGTCCATAGTTATATATTGAATATTTATTCTCCAGAGGCACAGTATTTATATTTGTAAAAACACAATACATACACTTTTAACTCTGTTACTTATTCAGTTTTTTTAAACACTTTTTAAGGTCCACATTTGTATGACTGCTTTTTCTATAATCCTTTGTTGCTGTAACACCACAATTTTGCCATTATTTAACAATAAATGGATTTTGTATTCTTGTATTCTATTTTTCTATTCTCTTATGGAGCGACAAGAAATAGGCACCAGCTCATGAGCAAACCTGATAAGGATAATGGGGTATAGGTTATAATTTGATAGAAGAAAAAATATACAAAGGTTTAGGGAGGGTGACAATTTTTGCAAGGCAGTGTATTATGTAATTTATTTATTTTACTTAAATCTCAGTGGTATTCCTAGTTGAATTAGTATCAAATATAATTGCCAAAATAAATGTCGGACAACATATTTCCTTCATGATAAAGTTTGTTTAAAGGCTTTTATTTCTAGTAGTCAAAATGTATTTGTAATCTTAAAATACATTTACCTAAATTACATTTTGCAGCCACATATTTCTGACAAGTCTTTGATGAAGCCAATCCGGTTTTCTGTTTATGGCTCTGCTGAGATATGGCTTTTTACCAGAGATGAAAGCAGACATGCCTCTTTTCTCATTATCTCTCTGTTTTCTTTTTACTTTAGTTTTGGGCCATTGAAGTAACCAGTCAGGGTTAGGCAATACCACTTCTGAAATGAGACCTGTGTTACCTGTGTTTGTGGAGCACTTGGGACCATTGGCAGCCTGCAGACCATTTGCTTATCTTCGGTGTGAGTTATGTGTGTTTGTGTGTGTCTGTGGTGAACCACAGTCCTCACTAGAGTCATCAATCACTACAAACCCAGGGCTGATTGACTCACAGTGGCCCATAGGGCTAAAGGTCCTTGCACTGAGAGAAAGACAGTGGACGAAAGAGAAAAGGCCAGACAAACATTTACATGTTTTGGTTTATGTCAATGTGAATTTGTCTTTCTTCACCTTTGTTATGGAGGTAAAACCAACCAGTCTCTCATTTGCTTAGTCAAAATTGTGGTCAAACTCACAGATCTGTGAGCATAAAAAGTATGGTTTGCATACATGTGACTGCTGACAACAGCAATGTTGTGCAGTATGAGTAAAAGATGACACCTACACAAAGTAGACCAACAGGCCTAAAAATACACCTGGGGCTTTTTTGTGATAAAACTTTCCACAAATGTCTGGCTAGAGATTTTTATCTTCCAATCAAATCGAAGAGGGATGTAAAATTTAGCACCCTTCGTTTAATATATAGTATATATATATATATATATATCAATATCTCTAAATGTCATCATAATTTAATATATAAATAATGTCATTTTTCGTCTATTAATAGTTTCGGTTGGATTCCATTCTACATACACCGTCTGGCTGGAATTAACATTCCTTCCAGGATTAATTGACAATTTTCATTTTGTCTTCTGATTTTTTAAAGGGAAATACAGCAGCCAATGCTGCTAAAAAATACTCTTAAACTGTTTTGTCAATATATTACCTTGTTGATTATAAACAGACACGGGCTACACATTTAAATTTTAAGCAAATATTCAAACCCTACAGACAAATTGACAAATAGCCTATTTAAAGACAAACGCAGAAAACCTAAAAGCATAACAAACCATCTTGCTGGGGGGTCTAACTGGAATGGACTAAAAATATGGACTAAAAATGATTATGTAGTATAACTTAGCAAATGTTGGCTGAAAAACAAAAAACAAGAGAACCGGTAACCCTTTGCTCTCTGTGGATCCTTTTGGGCCACTCTTCTACACAAGGTTGCACTTTTGAGTTATTTGTTCTTCCACCATGATCTCCATTAGTTCTCACCATATCATCCCCTAAAGACCCTTTTTTTCTTATTGTGCCATCCTGCTGTAGATCTGCTGGTATTTTTGAAAAAAATATGTTCTGTTGATGACTTAGTTTAGATCAAGCTTCAATGTTTTGACTCCAGAATATTATATATATTATTATA
>JAGKQL010002141.1:0-39180 GCA_018398635.1 Cyprinodon brontotheroides | reverse complement strand
ATAATAATAATAATAATAATAATAATAATAATAATAATAATAATAATGAAGTTTCTTGTTTCTAAGTTTATCACTTTTAATATTATCATGTTATTAAGTACAGAAGGATTGACTTTTAAAGCATAAGACACAACAACACAAAGAAGGTACAGTAATAATCTAGTATGTGGGGGGAAAAGGTACTTTAGTGATGGAAATCAGTAATGACCATATTAGTAAAATAAACAAATAAAATAAATAAAGTATGTAATCGGGAAGGAAATTACACTGAAGATACTTCAATTTAGACTTAGACAGATTTATTTGTCAATTTGTTTACACAGATGTAAAACAAAAAGAAATTTGGTTTAGAACAGCTCTTTGGAGATTTTTATTTTTTTTAAGTGCAGCCTTGAAAAATAGTAAAAAATAAAAAATTAAGTATTTTTCTAAGTCAATGCTTCTTTGTACTTTTTAAGTCAAGATAAATAAAATCAATGTTACACATCACTACAAAAATATGATGATATATTTACTGGTTTAGTTCTTCTTGTGCCCATATAAAACATGTAATTCTTTAGCAAACTTTTTTGTCTTTCTTTTTTTTAAAGGGATATATTGAAGAAAATTTAGGAAGATTGCAGGGAATCTCTTTTTTTATTTCACGCACCAGAGCGGCTGTTTTTCATGCAGACATTTTAAAGCAGTTTAGATGCTCTGTATCTTTCCTTCTTCTTGTTTTTTTTGTGTAACTAAGTGTGTTAGCATGTGAGTAACAGAGGTAGTTGGGTGGGAGGTGGGGGGCCATGGGTGGGGAGGGGGAGGGTCGTGGTGGGTTGAAGGGTTTGCGGCGGTGGTGGTGGAGGGGGGGGGTTGTGTTCAGTATGGCCGCTAGCCTCTTTCTTGTTGATCCTCAGGAGACCATCTGTGCTGGGGGCATTGATTAGAGTGTGTCTGGTGGGATTACATCTTTGCTGTTGCCATGCCAACTAATCAGCTGATTTTTCCCCCCTCTCACTGTCTATCTCTCCACTCTCCCTCTCCAACTCCCTCCCTCTCTCTCTCTCACTCTCGCCTGGTTGTCACAGCAACAAAATACGGGGAAGCGCTAGAGCCCCTGCAAGAGCTGGATTCAGCTAAAGGGGCGAAATAATGTTTTTTTTTTTCCTCTCTTCGTTTCCCCCTCTCTAGCTCTCTTCGTCTCCTCCTAATTGGCAACTCTCTCTGACCTGAAGTTCTTTTGTCTCTGGTGTAAACACACCCCTCTGCAGATTACATTTCATTTTTGCATTTTAGGGGCCCAAGGATAGATTAAATATTGGGATCAAAATAGCTTGAAAAGCTCTTCATCAAATTCTAGAAACAAGTCAAAAATTTTTCAGTAAATTTTTTTTTTTATTAGAACCATGCCTGAACAATAACTGTTTTTTTTGTGTGTGTTTTTTTTGTTAGAATTATCTGACATATGCCTTACAGTCATTAAAGTGCGATCTTTATTTTTGTTCTATTTTGTTTTTTCTTTATAGGTTTGTACAGAGGGTAGGTTAATACTGGAGTTCGCCTTTGATGATCTGATGAGGATCAAGACATGGCACTTTACTATCAGGCAGTATCGGGAGCTCATCCCGCGCAGCATCCTGGCCATGCATGTAAGTATCACCCTACTAACGCACAACAGAAGGTGGAAAAACAGTAATGATAAAAAGCATATGACCCACTACAGATTTCTTCTGGTTTTACTTAATAATATTTCAAATCAAAACAAATATTATACTAAGTTAAAAATAATATAAATTAATGCAAAAGGCCGATTTTAATAGGAATAAGTATCAGAACAAACCTGATCCTTTATGGAAAAAAAAAATATATATATATGCATTTTACATGTACTGTAAAGATACTAGAATAGATTGTGCCACATTTAGCAGCAATGACTGCAGACTAACATTCATGCTAACTGACAAAAAGTCTTTAAGATCACTTTGAATAAATTTCGTCTCTCTGCTATTTATAGAATAGAACGCAATAGAATAGAATAATTTCATTGTCACTATATACAGTGACATTCAAAGCTCTAATTCCAGAATAAAAGAATAGCAATATGATATATTATAATAGCTTTAATTTAGACAAGTTAGAGGATTATGAAGTCTATGATGAAAAAACATCTCATTTCAGTTTAAGTTCAGACCAAACAAAAGAGCCAAAGCCTATTGGCTGAGTGATGACGTACTGTAGCAGCATGGCTGTAGTCGGCGCTGTGCTAAGATCCAATGTGGTACTTTTAGCTACAAAGTGTGTTCCTAAGATAAAATTACCTTTCCCTGGTAGACAAAAAAAAAAAAAAAAAACACATCCCCAGATGTATCCCTGATATTTAACAACTGATGGATCAGAAAAAAATGTGTTGCATGTAGAACATTATTCCAATAGCGGAGTAGAAAGCATTTTCTCATCAGCAACAGCCAGTCATGGTGCTGATAATGTAGCATTCAGTAAAGAAGAGCTTAGAACTGTACCCAGCCTTTAAATAAAAGTGGACATATACTGTAAGAGCAGAACTCGAGGTCGTCTCCACTGACAGCAAGCTCTCCAGCGATATTATGGTGTGTGTGTGAATTGATTAGCTTTGTTTTAACGGAGCTGATCTTTCCCATGATAAAGGTTTGGTTTCAGTGTTACCAGTGTTGTAAACGATTACGTATAGATAAGAAAAGATTAGAGCTTTAATCTGTTTGTTTGTTTTTTTTACTAAAAATGAGAATTGCAAAATAAACCAAGCTTTCCTTAAGAAACAAAACTGAGAGAGAAAGGAAAAGGCAGGATTGACTGTTGACTACAGTATCAACACTGGTTCATCAAAAGTTAGATGTTCTAGAATTTACTTGGGACCTGTAGTTTGTATTTTAGAGCTACCTTTGTGTTGTTTTGCCTTTCTATAATTTGTGAAAAAAGTATTTTAGGCCTTGGTTCATTTGTCTTCTTTAAAAGTTAATCATAAAAAATAAAGGAGTCAGTGACAGAGAAACGGTGAAAGAGACAAGGACTAAGAAATTGGAGGATGCAATCATCGCCTTTGTTTATGTGCATTTAATCTCTTGCAGTTGCAATAAATTGTTTTTTTTTTACATTTCTAAAATCTTATGTTGACGAGGTTTCATGAACTTGAGAGAATAATTTTCAGTTGTTGTGGACTTTCTTAGCAGCTTTGGAGAGGTTTCATTGCTGTTAATATCAATATCAAAATTAGATCTTTTAAATGAAATATAACAATTCTATTGTGATATACTGTAAGTATACCTGTTTTGCTCATGTCACCCAGCCATAAAGCTGACAATTTGTACTCTTCATGTTTTCTCCAAGTATGGATCATGGCTTTAACTATGATGTCCAGTTAGCTCATTGCAAAGTTTTAGAACAAGGAATTATGTGTTCACTTCAGGGATCTTTAGTCCTGGTGTCACATTGTCATTGTTTAATATTGACATTTGTTCTCACAGAGCTATGAAGATGCAGGCATATTATGTATGTGACTTTGTAATCAACCAAGCTGAGCTAATGAGGTATACATTTCAAAATGCCATAAAACCTGACTAGGCACCTTTGAAAGGGTTTAGTGGTAAAGTTAAGTAATATGAAAGAATTTGTTCAATACATGTTGAAAAAAAAAAAAGACTGATGAGGAAAATAAGATCTTTGTCTGCAAAAATGTAATTCGAAAGGTTACATATTTTTTAATTCCATTCCATTGACTGCATTACTGCGACTGCATTTAGATCAGAGTTTAATGAGAAATCCACATGATGCCCCAGATATAAAAAGCGAAACCATACATATGGTCAAACTAGCCTTCAAGCTGTAAAAGAGTATTTTGTAGGCGTTTCAAGGGCCAATAGAAGACAATAAGCAATCTTTACTGTCCCTCATTTAGTAGAAATTCTGTTGTACCAGCAGCAACGAAACAGGCTAATCAAAGCATTTGGATTTGCACAAAGGTGGAAGAAATAAGAGCAAAAAGTAAGAATAAAAAAACATGGGCAAATTTCAAGTACCGGTAATAAAAGCAAACATACTGTGCAGATGATAAAAATATCATCCGCACAGTCAAATAAATGTGCAACAGTCAGTTAATTAAAAACAGATCTTTGCTATATGATCTTTCTAGAAATCATTAGCAGCTATTTAACTAAAACCAATGATATTTTACATTTTGATCTCATTGATGCAGAAGCACCAACGTCATTTTCAGATTAAAGCTACAGTATAACTGAAATCCATCACGATAACATTACCAAATCACTTAACATGGCATAGTTGCCATTAGTGCGTGCTTGTATTTAGGTAAAGTTTGCCCTGGTTTTAATACAAAAGGCGATAACAAAGATCATAGATTTCAATTGTTCATGTATTTAACTCAATGGTGGAACAGCTAATAAATCTAGCAAGTGAAACACAAATCACACAATTACATTTGGATTCATATCAGTTTTCTTTTTATTTTGCTTTAAAGGAGGGAGTATAAAAAACAATGTTGATTTAAAGGTAAAGTGGATGCTGTTCTTTTTGCGGATGGATCATCAAAATAAGTGGTTCTCCTAATTGTCGATTATTCTGGTGATATGTTTACGTAAGACCGTCCTACGTCTTATGGTTCGTCCCCATTTTCACTTACCGGTGATGAGTTGGACATAGTGGAAAAATTGCAAATTTGGAAAGTAAGCTTTTATGAGCGATGCAAACATCAACTTCTAAACAGAGCGTGCACGAGGAGAAATGGGCTTGTGCATGCTCTCGCATGCATTTAATAGGCCTTCCCTATCGGGAGCGAGTACAGGGTTGTGCATGCGCATTTTTTAAGTGGAGAAGAAGCTTCTTTTCAAAAATTCGCAAAAATCCTCCACTACACCTTTAATTGTTTTTGTGGCTCCTTCCTTAAGCCAGGCTGTTGAATCTATAGTTGTATTCTCAAATCTTTGCCTAATAAAACACAAGATATATTTTCACAGAATTATGTGTCAGAAAAAAAGGTGAAATACACATTTAAATGCTGCATGGTGGCACAGCTGGAAACAAAAGTCAGCAGAAGAAGTTCTAGATGCCGACCAGGGACTTTCTACATGGAATTTGTGCATTCTCCCTCTTAACAGTGGGTTCTCTCCAGGTACTCCAGATTGTTAGGTTGATTAGTAACTTTAAAATTCCCTTAGCTTTCGTGTTCATGCATTGTATGTCTCTTGGTCTCCCTGTAGGCGACTGCCAACCTGTTCAGGGTAACCTCAGAGAGCCATCATGGCAACATGTGTTAGCAGTCGTTCACTTGTTGACTGTCATCCTAGGTCCCAGGGTGAATTCTTGTATGGAGCTTCAAAGAGAGGCTAACACTATTATCTTGTGCTTCTTCTATTCACCAATAACCGTGGTGTTGTTCATTTTTCTACTTCTCACCAAGCTTGATGCCATTTTAGCATTGTGTAGGCATGCTTTTTTTTTTCTGATCTGAGAAAGCTTTTTGGTCTCACCAAAGGCAGTGGGGATATTTGATATGACAATAAGATTTTATATACTGTATATACTATATATTATGATCTGATTATAATCTTTATACAAATTTTTTAGACATTTATGTAGATTTCATGTCTGTTAAAATATTCCTATTTTACATATTCTAGACCATACATTTCTATGTAAAGTTGTTCACTATGGGATCAAACAAGTATTTCTCACAGCATATCTGATTTGACATCACAGTCTCCTGCTGACAATGTTTTAATGCAAAGCCCTTAGCTGAGAGCGAAAAGGCCAATGCTAGCATATTGTGTCTTTATTATAATATGTCAAAAACTGAGCTCATAACTGTTAACTGTAGATGCAGATATTCATTCTTGTTAAGACATACAGACTTGCTATGTAAACTCAATACTTTTACTCCAGCATTCAGTCATCAAATTTTTTGTATATATATATTTATTTATATAATTCTGACTAATTACAGGGTTTTAGGTTTCCATTCAGTGTAACATTTTTTGCACATACGTTTTTAATGTACTTTGGGACAAACGTTTTTTTCTCTATTTTTGTTCATAATGGCTTTAAAGGTAACAGAGCCAGTCTTGCTTTTGCCTGAAACTTCATAAAATTTCACTCACCCGATAAATTGGCCCCTCTGGGTATTTTTGCTAATTCCTGAAGAGTGTGATATTGTGGGCTGTTGTGGGTCTTGGCCTTTTGTGATTTGTGTTTGAGTATAAGTAGATGCTTTTGATCACTGCCTGGGCGAATTAAAGCAGATACAGACACATGTGGGAGTGCAAGCGGTAAACTTGGAAATTGCAAGTTCTTGTGCAATACCAGCAGTTTTGGAAAGGGCCCACATTTTAAATGTGGGCTCCCAGGGCTTCTTTTCTTTCTTTTTATGTTTTCCTCATTCAAAATTTAGCTCCAAAAATATTTGTATTTTGTTAAGAACTGATCAGACTGGCTACATAAAGCAACAAAGCTAAAACTTTGCACCAACTTTTGCATTTATAAATACTATTAATCAGTCTGTCACATGTAAAACCCGTCAACTTCTATAACAGCTACCTGGGATTGCCTTTAGAAAGTCAACTTTCAGGACTACAATTACTTTGATTTTACTAAAATGTAATGTATAATTTCCCACAATATTGTCCAATAATTCCCCAATTGTGGGACAAAAATAGATTTTCTATTTTTGTCTAACTATTGGATAACCTATTGAGATACTTAAACAATTATTAATCAAGATATTTTTGCTTGCAACAGTGAGTATTTAGGACTCCGTGTTCTTTTTTTCAACAGATTGTTTTCAAGTTATATTGGTTGCTGAAAAAGTTTAATTTAAAATTAAATGTCATTAAAACATTTTTGATTGTAACAGAGGGAAAAGAAGAATACAATAACAATAAAGTGGTTTTAGTTCCACCTTTAACAACTTGCAAGAGTTATATGTGGCCATAGTTTGGATGCTATAGCTGTGTAATGACATCATCACTTTTTTAACAAATCAGCTGCTTTTTCTAGTATGATGAAAAGGTCAAATTCTTCTAGATTTAATGCAGATAAAATCTGTTTTTTTCATGTTTTTAATTTTTGTGTTTGACCCTATATATAGTCTGGTTCGTACTCTGTTCTTTGTTGGGGTGTCTCCTCTACTCCACAAGTCGGTATTTCCTCAAGTTGCTGATGCGTCGCTGTACCGATGATGCCAAGAAAAATTTGTTTACAGAACATTCATCCTAATTCTGCTTGATGAGCAAAGTAATTCAGACTGTGATCCTGCCAGCTGTCAAATAATGCACAATAGTTCAATCCTGCCATCACTCATGCTGGTCTGCCGGGGGTACAAAAGGACTCCCCCGCTTCCCTCTTGACTTTCCCCACACAGAGATGCGACTGGAGATAGAATTATGCATTTTTCATGAGGCACTGAATCCAAGTGTGCTCGCTCCTTCAGCTCAGTCTGGGCTTATTTTTTGGTATGTCAATACCTCCAGCTTTTTTATGATGTGAATGTTTATCTGTGGAGCAAACAAACTAGTAAAAGAAAAATCTTCAGATTTATCCTCATAATTGCCAGCATGAGTAAAAAAAAAAAAAAAAAAACTTTTTAGAAGTATTCCTGTTTCAAAAGCTTAACTGCAAAAGTTCATTCTATGCATTTCTTAAACATATTCCAGCATTTACTGTTTTTGCAAAATGCAGATAAAACATCTTGCCATACTGGGTGTGTTTTAGAAAGTGAAATACAAACAGTATAACCCAGAAATTATTTATTTCTTTTTGTTTTTAGGCTACATCTTTCTATAGCTTGTCATTATTTATTTAATACTCTCTCAGCTCAGGCACGATATACCAATATCAAATCTATTGGAGAAAAAAAAAATAAACAAACAAACCTCCAAGTGCATTTAGAAAATTGTGAAAACTTGAATATTGTTACTCATTTGCTTTCAAATTTGCAAATATATAAAGTAGAAAGGAAATCAGATTATGTCAGTTTAAATTTAATCCAACTATTACTAGGTGGATGTAACATGGGCTTGAGTATACATAGAATCTAATTTTTTTATGTCTCTGCTGCTGACTTTAGGCACAAGACCCTCAGGTGCTGGAACAACTGTCCAAAAACATCACACGCATGGGTTTGACCAACTTCACCCTCAACTACCTCAGGGTAAGTACCTTGAGTGTGTATATTGTGTATGTTTAGGGGGTAAGGGGGGATAAATCCCGCTTTTGGTTTGTGCAATTCTGTTACTCTTTCTGCATGAAAAGGAGATATTCTTGTCTGTTTTTATACTTAGAAAAACAAAGTGACTCATAATTTCTAATGAAGTACCATGTCTAGACGGCATATTGTCATTTTATTGTGCAGAATATTCATGCTGCGTCATTTGCAATGTTCTCTTTGTCAAAAAAATATAACATGCTCTACAACTAATTTCAAATGTTCTACTGAGAATTCTTACATTTGCTGATTTTAAAGCACAATGGTTAATTTTTTACTCTCTGATTATCTGTATCGGTAGCTGAAATATGCACTTGCTTAGCTTCTTCTATTGAAATTTAAAGCTAAAAGGTTTTCAATCTTTATTGTTTTAATTGAATGGGTACATGTAAGGAAAATAATGATAAAGTTTATAAATAAACATATTTTTCTCAGCATTTTAACATGTATTATCATGAGATAATAAGCTGGCTGATGGTATTAGTGATGATTTCAGTGGGTTTTGTTTGTGTTTTTCAACACCACAGTTGACTGACAGGTTCAATTTTCAAATGGGGGAACGAGAGGACAGAAACGGGGAGAGGAAAGAATTAATTGGATACAGAAAATTAGCATAACATTAATGAACGCTCCCTGTTGAGACTCATAATTGTGAAATGGCGCGAATCAGTATACGGCACCTTCGCAGCTTATTATAGCCGGGTGAAGAAAAACACACAGAGAAGGAGCGAGGGAGCAGGATGTTATTTTTTTTTTGTTTTTCTCTTAACAAAGATTTTCCATACAGAGGACAACTCCTGCATGGCTGAAAGGGAAAAATGCTGCTAATCCTAATTTAAGCATCTTTAATTACAAACTAAAGGCTTCCTTTCTGCTTCTCCAGTAATTTGGTGATTCACAAGGTCAGCACTTAAGAAATAAAATGATTTTTATGGCTTGAGTGCAAAAAATGTGTTTAGAGGTTAAGATCAGCGTAAACTGTCATAGTGTGACTCTTTCAAACCTGAAATATCCCACCAAATCAATTTGGAAGCAGTATTTCTTAGAATAAACTTTTGCACAGTTTGGAATATTGACGAGCATTTTTTTTTTTTTTTTACTTCATTCTGTAGCCATGCAGGATTCTAAAACACTGCATTTGAAGTCTAGAATGAACTCTGACCAGTTGAGGATCAATATTTAAATAGTTTCACCACTAAATAAACAGATAATCCAAAATAACTTATCTTTAAGCACTTCTCCGTATCTTATTAAATCCATCTTGAGGTCTGACTCTTCAGGTTTGAAACCGCTGCTTTATAGTCAACGTCTCGCACACTTTGTAAGATATGTTTTCTGTCATTCTTATCTGGGGTTGTCAGTTTAAAATATTCCCTTTCCTCAAATTAAACAAGTAATAATATGCCTTTGGAAAAAGTTTTTCCTAGCATTTATCAGTCCTTCCAAGAGAGACTGACGGCTTCCTGGCTAAAGGGGCGACAACTTGCATTCTCCCCCACTCAAACACACACATCTTTTTTTTTTTTTCATTTGTAGTGTCTAAGCCTTCTCTCCGTGTATTGGAGCTGCTAGCTTCCTACTATTCAGCCTGAAAATAGCCCTTGTTTTCAGGCAGAGAGCCAGGGCTTGTTGGCTGAGCCGGGGAGGGATATTACTGTGTCAGGAGGGAACCATCAGAGGAGAACACTGGATTAGTCTGCCACAGGGATGCTCACTTTACCTCTAGCTGCGTCGCATCCAAACACAACCCAGCGTCCCAGTTCACAGAAAAAAAAAAGCAACACACATCGCTATGTTCATGTGGGGTAATTTGGCTTAGGCACTTGGCTTTGCTGCTGATAGATTGACTGGTTTAAAACTTGGAGAACATTTATCGCTTCTCCATAGATTCTTAATGTTGCATAGATGCGTCCAGTCCTGTTTTATCATTAGCTGTGAGTGGACTGTACTCAATCCATACCTCCTGTAACGGATTTCTAAATTTCACCTTTTCAAGATGGGAATAACTTGTTGATTAGAACTGACATAAGAAAAGTAGGAGTGGTGGGATGCTGAAGGTCAGATGAGATCATTTGAACATGCAAGGAATGATTAACAGTCTCCTTTTCTTTCAGTAATGACTATGAGAGTGCCCTTGAGCAACTTAGTAAACCCACGCCTTCAGTCACTGCAGCAGTTTTGACCTTATATTACAGCCTGATTAGGAGACAGCAAATATGTGGACATATTAGAGTAGTTAACAGCTGCTGGAAAACTTCATTGCACAGGTCAATAAGTCTGGAAAAGTAAAGAATGTGAGTTATTTTCAGGTTTTGGATAGGAATTGAAAAAGATAATCGAATATATACAAATGTTTGTATTTCAAGCCTTTTTTTTCTTTCTTTCTAAAACTGTTTTCATCCTACTAGAAACATGGACCCTTATGTGTTATTTCCTTTGTAAGTTTTTTTTTTTGTAAAAACTGTCATTCCTATCCAAGAATTTACACCAAACTTGCATTGACTGCTGTGCAGGTATCGCAAGGAACCCCGATTTAATTCAAATCAGTGTCTACACTCTGATTGTTCCCCAGTGCAATGCGGGTGTGGTTACTGAGGCCTCCTGAAAACAGAAAATTAGACACCAAACAGGAAAAGCTACTGGAGAATTTCAGAATAAAATCAAATTACTAACTTCAGCTTGATTTTTGTTGATGCGCCCATGAGGTCAGAGTGGCCAAATGGTTCTTATTAGCTTTCACACCCTTTCAAGTGGCGCCCACAGAATTTTCACAGAGCGCTGCTACGCAGACACATCCACTTTGAAAAAACGTGGTTGATGAGCGCCAAATATATATATCAGGAGACATCTTGCAATTTAGCCCATAAATATAGCCACAATCAACAGATTAACTCTTAGAAAGTAATCACTGTCACCATTGCATGACATGAAGAGGCTCTGATAAAGTTTAAAAAACCTCAGGTAGTGTCCGTGTGTTTCATTTTCAACGCAGAATGTAGGCATGTTAAGCATAAATCAATCTTTATGCTGATCTGACTATATTTTAAAGCACAAGGACCCTGACTATTCCTGCCTTCATGTGGTATGTTAGTAATGTTAAATAACAAAAACTAACATCTAAATTGCACATGAACACCCACTGGTTTTGTAATTTATACTGGAAAACTGGAAAAAAATTATATCCGAGTTACGGAGAACAGGTAAACTTTGACCGTTCAACATGGCGTAGAGCAGAGAAACTATTCTCTATGGCGAGTACTGGATTCTTAAGTGTTCTCTCATGTTGTTTGTAGCCTACATAATTCTGTGACATATATTTTTAAACTAATTTATCACCCTTTATGTGTTTTTGAAATTACCATTATTGTTTGATTTCAACAAATTCTCACTAACAGTTAGTTGATGCATTTGATGCATCCTGTTCTTCCTGTAGCAGATGATTTAGGAAATCTAGAACTGTCTTCCCCAAGTATCAGAACAGGCTAATCTGTGCATCCATAACAGAAGCACTGGAAGACAAAATAATTTCCAATTCACAAGTGGAAAAAGATCATCTTTACCATACCCGCCAAAGGCAGCATAAATCATTGGTCTCTTTTCAAACTATTATTCTACTCGCCTCTAAAAAACCTTTTTGGTGTGAAGTTTCATGGTGCCTTAATTTTGCTAAACAGGGAAACCATGGTTAATTTCCTTTAAAGATAGATGTTAATCATGGCATCAATAGCTACATAGCTAGATTTCTAACCACTACACTGTGGATCAGTCAATAAGATATAGTCTACAGCTAGTGCAAAGTGTAGCAGCTTGTTTTCTCATTGAGATGCTAAAAACATTATCATATTTCACCTCTTGCCAGCTTGTAATGGGCTGACACCTCAATATCTGGCAGAACAGTTTCACTCTCAAATCTCAGCTAACAGGGGTCTGCTGGAAGTCCTTGGAGCTAGGTTAAAGACTGCAGGTAATGAGGCTATTTTCTGGTGACCGACCTTTGGCTTTAGTATAGCCAATAATGGAGTATCAGGTCTGCCCTAACCTTTGACACCTAAGGGGGGGAAAAACTGTTATTCTTCTTTTAATGCATTTTCTAAATAATTCCACCAATTCATCATGATTTCTTTAATCGTTATGCAATTAAAGGAAGGAAAAGCAACTCCAAATTCTTAGCCTGGAAAGAAAAATGGAATTCAAATGGAAAACAAACCTTGATATGGATGGTTCAGGCCACAACTTTTTCTAATATATGTAATAAAAAGCACAGCAAACCAACAACTCCTTGATCATGACAAATTTGCTTTATGAGTCATTTTTTAGCTGTTTAGATTCTCCTAATGGAATACAGACACTGCAGGAGAGCTTAGACACTAGTGGTAATAGCTACTGTAATGGAAAGAGTCGGCACAGCTATGAGAAACCAACATTTCCAGTTAATAGGATACAGATTTGAAGCAAAGAGATGAAGTCAAAAGTTTGGTGAGCACATCCGCCCACAAAGTTCCCCCTCCCTAAAAACATTTTGCAGCTACTTCCAGATAATATGGAGCATAAATGTTGGTTTGTCCAAAGTCGTTTTCTACAAATGTTCGTGCTGCTTTTCCTCTAGTTGAAGAAAGGAAGAAGAAAGGAGCTGATGAAGAAATAATGCTATGTTTTTCTGTTTTACCAGGTGGCTAATTTCTTTTTTCTTTGGTTAATTAAAAACAATGCATCTTTTAAAGTTATTTGATTTCCTTGACACCTCTGCTCACCTGCAGCATGATAAAAGTTGCTGAGGCTTTTAACTAACTTGTCCCTAACATATCTGGATGGTCCTGGAGCTGAACAGTGCGGCATAACCTGCTTCTAATATCCTCCAGATGTTCTGTAGTTAAGAGGATCCTGATGTATTTAAGATGACATACTGACCCCCGATTCCTCTCAAAGCAGGTCGCTAGAGATTTAGTTTTTTTTCCAAAATGAATATTTTACTTGTGGTCTTTCAATATAAGGAAGTTATGAGACCCAACATGGAAGGGACAGACTGTTCTCTGTGGTTACTCTCCTAAAGAGGGAATATATAATAAATGAGAACGTGAATGAAGTGTGTGACCTACAAAATATTTGGCACTGTTGCTAAAGATGTACAAAAGCTTTAACATATTTGCTTTTGAGACTTTGTGCAGTTCTCCAACAGTAAACTGTGGAGGTGTTTTGTTTTGTTTTCTTTAAACTCACTCAACATTCTAGTTTTAATGAACTCATTGCTAAAGTTGTATGTTTTGTAGTCTTTCCCATTTTTATGAGTGACAGAAATAAATCTGTGTTACATTTATACCTAATTGAAACAGGGTCAATGATTATCAATAAGAATTTCCTCTGATTGATAATAAAAAAGAAAGTATGAATAATGCATTTTGGGTTCTTAAAAGGCACAATCGCAGGGAGTTCTTGAACTATCTTTTCTTCATTTCAGGGGGTAGGGGGTTTAAAGGTTTACAAAAGTACCCTTATGCCATAAATCTGTTTAAATTTACTTACATACCAACAACAAAATGTGAATTATTTTGTGTGATAGACCAATATAAAGTAAACCAAGAGAGGACAGTCAAAAGGAATGAATGCAGAGTTTTAAAAATCTTGCATATATTATGTTCTATTCCGTTCTGCTATTTAAAGGTACACTATGCAACCGGTTGTTGATTTTCCCAGTGAGAGCTCCCTCCAGAGGGCGAAAGTAAAAGTGCACTGTCGTGAAATATGTCTCAGCTGTTCTCCTTGGTTTCTCCCGGCCAAGCCAGCGCGCGGTTGTTTTGAGCTTAGCAGCCAATGACTAACGCTACGCATTCACACACTGGACATAGCTGGCGCAGCAGCAGAAGCAGCCGTAGTTTACATGCAAAGGTCCTTGGCGCATTTTGCCGCTACAAAGAGCAAAGCAAACGCGCTGCTGCCCGCTGCAGGCGAAAGATCTGGCGTCTGAAGCAGCCGTCACGCAGGGAGAGACGACACAGCGCTGCACATCACTGCTCTTAAACAGTTTATTGACGCGCTAAATTAACTTAAAATGCAGAAATCTGCCGGCAGGAATATGCAGTTTGGATTATTTAGATGAAAACACTCCACCAGCTGCCGCGGTGAACCGCTGCTGAAGAAGGGATCCATACTGTCGGGAAGCATCCCTGGTAGACCGCTGTGGGGGGTCTGAGCGGCTCCGACAGAAAAAATATTGGAAGGCAGGATATTAATCTGAATGAACTGACTGCACTGATTACGTTTTCAGGTGTATTTTCTCCACTTAAAACATATTAAAACTACTTTATTCCCACTGATCACAGCAAATATAGCTGCAAGAGCGAGAGAAAGGATAGTGAAGCTCCGCTTCAACGCGCCTCAGATCACACATTTTTGCAGCCAGGGCAGCAGCAAAGGCTGCTCAGCCGCAGCGTCCAGAACTAACTGGTACAAGCAGCAAAAAATGAAGCAGCAGATGCGATTTTCCTGCTTCCTGCCGCGTGAGCGTAGCATAACTGCACAAAAAGATTGCCACCGTGCTTTAGCAAACGGCACAAGCTTTTAACTGGGGTGTAGTGGGTTTCACCCGTAAAAGCAAGACTGACTCTCCACGGGGACTTCTGAGCCTGTGGGTGCCGCCCCGGTGTTCCTGCAGTTGCAAGTGCAGTATTTCCACCACAGACCACCAGGCTTCGCGAGAATACCTTTGTTCAACCTGAAATGACTCATTTAGTCATCCATAACGTTATGGAAACACATTAATTAACTGAAAAATGTTGCATAGTGTCCCTTTAACAAGCCCTTTTTTAATCAAGAAGTCCAAATAAAAGTCCACTTAGAACCCCTTTCTCTCAGGAGGGCACCAAATTGGTTAAGTCTACTTCTATCAGTATGAATCCAGCTTACAGGCCTGAGAGGTCCAGCAAGGAAAGCTGACATGTTAATCAGCTATTTATCATCTCAGATGAGAAGAAAGCCATTGTTAAAAAAACAGCTATAAGTAGATTCACCCAAAGTTTGCATGTAGAGGCTATCCCAGACATGAGAGCACCACGGTGTGATCTAAAAAAATAAAATAAAAGGCTTTTTGGCCTAAATTACAAAATGCAACATTTGTGCAAAGCTAACACAGCTGTCACTCCCTGTGGACACCATTATCCAGTAGGATGTTTACCAAAAATGATGCCAAAGCTACAGGCAAATGGTTCAGATATAAGCTTAAATACAAAGTATCCCAGTCAAAGTATTTACAGGTGAGAATCTGCGGTAAAGCTTTAAATTTAAGCACTCCATTCAGAATGATGGAGCTTTAGATAATTACCAAACAGGCATTTCAGGAGGGAAGAACATATAAGTACTACAGACTTTTTGGAGTTTTATTAATAAAAAAAAAGCAAATTGATGGATCTGTTTCATTCCAGAGACACTCTGTTACATCTAATAAAATGTAATTAAGTTTGTGAATAAAGTGTCAAATTGTGAGAATTTAGCTATTGGAATTCCTTGTGTATAAACATTTCATTGAGGTATACAGTAGTTCTCCAAGAAGCCCTTTGATATAGTTGATAGATATATTACTTTTAACTTTGATGTAGTTAAATGTATCCTTCTTAATAGGTTTACTTCCCTTAAAATAACTTAGACCTCAGTGATTAAATGAGTGATTATTTAGCAAAAAACTCATCCTTTTCTGGTTTTGGTTTACCATGAAAGAAGCAGCATCAGCAGTAAGGGACGTGTGCTGTTCTCTCATGAGTAAATCTCCTTTCACTGATGTTTGCTTTCTCTCGTTGTGTCTGCAGTTGTGCGTCATCTTGGAGCCCATGCAGGAGCTCATGTCGAGGCACAAGACCTACAACCTCAGTCCCCGCGACTGTCTCAAGACATGCTTATTCCAGAAATGGCAGAGAATGGTAGCGCCACCAGGTAACTACCTAATTTATGGTGTGTTCTTTCATTAAAACCATAGGGCATTGGTTCCCTCAGCAAAACTCACTGATCCAGTTTTCCTTTCGCCAGAATTTAATGACCAAAGAAATGAGCCCTAAGCAGGGCTGGGGTATAACCAACAGCCTGCGCGGGTTCCCCGCCGCAAAAAAATGGTGGGGAAGTGGTAGCTCCCCTCTACTAGGTTTTGGGGTTTTATTCAATACCCGGTACAAAAGCACATTCCTCCATCGTCACTGTACAGAATCATTTTCAACTCAGAGTAGCGTGTGTGCATAAACATGTTTCCAGTACGCCATGCTAATCACAGAAATACATTTTTAGTTGCCCTCGTAGATATATAGAAGTAAGTAAAAATTCAGGTTTCTTGGAATATCACAACCCTGCACAATCTTTAACGGGGCCTCTAAGGCGATTGATGTTTGCAGGCTGGTTTCTGAAAAAGTACCGAGCTTAAATTGGCTGTGCGGTCTTAAGTCAAGGGGAGTGTCGAGGCCTTTTTCTTTCTTTTTTTCTTTTTGGACACATTGGGTGGCTGCAAATTACAGCTTAAAGCGAAAAGCGAAGAGCGACAGAGATGTCTTTAAAAACCAACACCAGTCAAAAGGCCTTTGACTCAGACCACCATATCACTAATTAAGAGTGCCGGGTGTAATCAAACTCGCGGATCGTCCTAGCTCCCTGGACAGCGGCCCCCTACAGTGTTTCCACGACATTTCTTCAAAGAAGAGAAAAAAAAAAACAGTCAGAGATGAAAAAAAAAAAAAGAAAGTATTTTTATGAATATAATAAAGACTCCTGGCTATACTGATGGTTATTTTTGTGCTTATGGGAAAAGAGGCGAAGCAGATCTTGCAAACCTCTATGCATGCAGTTTTTATCCAAATCTTTATTTATAAGGTAAAAACAAACAAGAAAAAACAGTTTTGGGTATTTTTAATTTTAAAATTACTCCTGACACTGCTGACCCTCTAAAAGAGGTTATTTCACTTTTATTTATTCAAGATTTGACACATCTGTAACATCATCTCTTGGGGGTTTTAGCTGAAATGAGGGTTTTCCTTATTGGTGGGGTTTTGTTCCACTTTTCCTGTGATTCTTCTCCGCTCCGGAAAACAGGTTTGGATTTCAGCAGGAAGGAGTTTTCACGGAAACATTTATGCTCTGATAAGTCCTTTTAGTGGAAATGGAAGGCAACTTTTAAAGTCCACAGACTCAGCATCGGAGGAAACCAGTGGGATAAAACAAATGATTGTCTCCCCCAATAGGAGCGCATTTTTACTTGTTTTTTTAACAAAACATCGTTTGAATAATAAAACAAGATAAGATACAGATAAGAATTCCCTTTTTTTGTTTTGCTCTGATTTTTGTGGAGCTACTTTTGTTTTTGTATTGTAAGTCTCTTTTTGTTATAACTGAATATGAGAGCATCTCCACCTTGGCGTGATTAGAAGGAACCTCAATAAAATGTATTCCACTTTTCAGACATCTGTTTGAAGATTGTAAGCAGGATTTTTCTGTCTTCTTGGAGATTAAAAAGGAATAATGCTTTCTAACATGTCGGGGAGAATTTGCAAAACCTTTTGTATTCATAAATTATGCACTATGTTCTTTATCAAAAGCAAGTGTGAAAGAGTGAGGGATAAAGCCTCGAACTATTTACCTGTGTAACTTTGAAATACTTACTTATTTTACTTGGCAAAATGTAATTGCACATTCGACTTAATGTGTGCTGAGTTGCCCAGTAATGTTATATTAGCATCTGTTTAACAATCCTCTGTTGTCACACATCCGATATCCTCCTCTCCTGTTTAACAAACTGAGAAAAACAAAAACGGATTTTTGCTCGCCGTTTCAGCTGGACACCCACAGAACTTCAAAAAACGGAAATAAACACACCAAATCACAAAAGGTATCAGCTTTCTCTCTAACAATGGGAGCTGTCCAAAGCAGCGTTATGTTTGTTGCTTTCGCTTGAATGGTCTGGAAATATATTTTATGTGCGATTGTCACACCTGCTCAACTGCCTGTTGACAAATGATGTGTTGAATGTTTGTGATGATTGGTGTATAACTTGTAGTTAAAGCTGGTTAGGGAGTGGTGGCCTAGTGGTTGGGGCTTAGATCCTGAGGTTGTGGGGTTTGAAACCGCTTCCACAGACCACCGCTTTTACGCTCTCCTGAGCAAGACCCTTAACCCCTGTTTGCCTAATGGCAGCTCACTACTCCCCCATAGGGGATGGGTTAAATGCAGAGGTAAATTTTTTCCAACCGAAATCATTAAAGTTAAACTATTATTATTATTAATAATTGGCAAATGAACAATAAAAAAATAATAGGAGTTGAGCAGTGATTCTACTTTATGTTTCTTGCCTTTGTTTTGTTCCTAGTTTTAAGAATTTTGAATCACATTGAACATCAAGGTCTATAGTTGAGCAATTGTGCTAATAACACAGGGGTTTTGCTTTCTTATAACTGCATGTTTTAGGAGATGTTAATTGTGTGGTTTTCACCTCCATAGATAACAGAGCATGCATCCTTGTTTTGGCAGAGTGTCTTATCTGTGTAGTATGTCTGTGGGGTGTCTGTCTGCATGCTTTGCAGTGTACTAGCACTTTCAAACAAGTTTGCGATCTCAACACCTTACACCTACATTCACACGCTGCACACACTCCCTACACCTTGTACTCCGCTCAGGTATGCATTATGTTCCTTGGCATGGCCTCTGTTTTCTCTTTGCTGGTCGCGCAAGAAACTGAGCCTGCCCGACAGACAACGACGAAGGGGAGGAAACGGGAAAGAACCTCAGCCAGCAGCGCCAATAGCAGTGTGGGCACGGCCGCAGCAAGAAGAAGCGAAGCCCCTCGCCAAGTACCTCAACTTCAGCCTCCCAGTCAGGTGCCTGTAAGCACTCCTCTCGGTTTGCCTTTCTTCTTTTTATCTACATACAACCATTTTGCAATATTTTTTTTTTTTTTTTCTTTAAACTCTGAAAGGAGCTTTAATTGGTTTTATCTAGGCTGCAATTGAATGCTTGCAGGGTTTCACACAAACACCAGGATTACCTAATGGTATTATTTCAGTTTGTAGGATTTAAGTTATTTTTACAAAATGAAAAAGAAAAAAGGCTTTAAAACTGTAAAGAAAAAAATGAGTTAAGAGAGAAAATGAAATGAAACAAAATAAGAAAACGTCCCAAAGCAGGAACAGGTTTTATTGAAAGGTTGCAACATTTAGGTTGCATCGCGACTAACAGTAGATGCCTCCTAAAATGTTCCCTCAGAAAAAAGCCTTCTCAGAATGTTTTATTCAGACAGACCAATCAGCAGTGAGACCCCTGTTGCTCATCCAAGTGACCGTGCCTGGGGCTTTAAAGAAAATAAAGAAAATCTCTGAGTCAATAGAAAAATGTGGGTGGTGAAAATAATGCTGCTCCCTTCTCACAGCCAGCCACCACCTCATACTGACCAGGCCCTTGAGCAAGACGCGTCTCACCATCCCCCCTCACTTTACTCAAATATTGAGACGCCTACCAACTGAAAACAAAAGCATTTTATGATCATCTTTTAAGCTACACAGTTTTGAAGCCTTTTCTGTCGAAATGCAAAGAATTGTAAATCTGTGAATGTACTTTTCATCAGGAATATTAAATATTAAAGAAATGGGAAAAATGTGTTTAAGAAAAAAGTGTTAAAAGTGAATGCAGGTTACTATCATTATGTGGGTGGCATAAAAGTATTCAAGTATTTTAATTTTTTGCTCAGATAAAACAAATAGAAGTCTATTTACATCTCCATTATAAAAACATCTCATTCAAAAGTCAGTCAATGCACTTTGAATATAGGTAAAAACAGATTAAAGATTATACATAAAAAATCAATATTGCTTTTAGCAAAATTAGCATTCAAGATGTTCATGTTTCTCTAAAACGGAGGTTTAAGAGATTACCTCCTTTTACAATCAAACAGTTTATGTGTTACTAAGATAAAACGAGTTTCCCCTTTCCCAGAGCTTATTTGGCGCAATTTTTGTTGGTATGTAACTTTTTAAGCTTTGATCTGACAATAGCTACGTTTTACATGGGCATAAAATTACACATCTAGGAAGTCGAGGGGTGGCATCCCCCTTAAAAAATCATAAAAAATCATCTACCTTCTAAAAAATGAACATCCCCCCATACCATCCCCCTGTGAAATTTTCTTACTGAATGTGTGTAAAATTTCTACTATATATGAACTGTAATGGCAATAATATTGCCCTTTCAACATTTGGCGGGTTGTGGGCTTAAGTGAATTGCCTTTAGCAAAATAAATAAAATAAAAAGAAGCGCCTACCATTACTATGAAGCTGATCCCAGTGGTAAATTTGTCCTCTGCATTTTTGTCCCTATAAGGTAGGGCAGCGATATATGCTAGTCCAGGGACTGACTGCAGTTCTACTGTAGGGTGTCTTGGTCAAGTTCAATGACCGGCTTAACCTGACATGTAAAACCATACGCCCATAATGTTTTAGGTTAATAGACTATATTAATTAGGCTATGGCTGTTGGCCCAAAAAATATGAAAATAAATTCCCCTTCCCCTAGACTACTTTGGGCATATGTGTGATCCAGAGTAAACAAGTGGTTGGACAAAAATTGTCATGTAAGCATGTCAGTCGGAATTATTCGACATCAATTAGGTAAATAAATTATAACCAACTGAGAGATGCTTTGGACTGACAAGCCAGTTAGCAGCATGTACTAAACACCTCTTAACAGGATCGAAGGGTTATTCTGGAATGATGCATCCCGGCCTATTACATATGCACCCTGGCGCCAATTGACGCGGTATTCACTTTGGCTGGCTAATTGCTCTGCATATCTGTTTTTATAATATCACGATAGGCAAAAGTCTACAAAATAAAATTACAAATTCACTTCAAAGTTTATCGTTTTTAATCAGGACATTTAAATCAGATTGAAAAATTTTTGAGACAAAGATAAAGGAAAATGTAGTTGATAAGTTTCCTTTAGCCAACTCTTGTATGGTTTTTTTTAATATAGTTTTACCCCACCACTTAATGACGTGTTGTATTTTCCCCAGCTCTAGGTATAAACCGGATATTCTTGGATCATGCCACATGCATGTTTATCACTGTAACATTTATTTTAAAACCATATAATTGCGTGAGATCTTTTGCTTTTTAAGTATAACTTTGTTTACTGACCATCTGTGTAGTTCACAGTAAACTTCTTTGTTCCATACATGTTATTGTTATTGGCCTGAATTACTTTTGGCTAATTAACCACAGGCATAAGGTGACAAAGCTATAGTAGACTTTTCAAGTGTTTCCAAGTAAAAATTTTCTTCAGTGCAGACTAAGCTTCTGCATGTGATAACATGAGAGTGGTAAATAATGTTATTTTTAGGGATAATGCTGAGATATATAAGTCAGTATAAGTAATGCATACATTTATGAGCAGTAATTCTTATGTGTAGTACAGTATATATGGGGTTCACCATTCATGGTGCAGAGTCGCTTTTTTAACATGTCCAAAGCATGGCAAAACTGTGGAAGCCTGGCTTAGCTGGAGAACAAATTGTTTTTTCTAGTGTCAAATAAGATGCCGCTGTGTTATATTTTTAACCTGACTAAAACTATTTTCCAATGCAAACAGAAGAGAACGGCCGGCAAGTGTTATACGTATGCAATATGCACTGTTTTTCTCTTGTCAAAAGAACTTTGCATTTATAGTTTTAAAAGTATTAAACTTTTTGTACAATACATGTTGAGAGTGCTGTACATTACTCCTTACTTTAAATACATACAAAGGTGTGAATGATATAAAAGCGGCCTTTAAAACACGTGATACTGTCCGGTGGCCCGGAAATGCCTAATAAACAGCACCTTTAGGGATTCTATTAGTGCCCAATTCCTGCTCAGCAACTCTACTGTTTATAAAGCTAAAAGTAGAGAGTTACTGTTCCTTCTAACACCTTTCTAACCAAGCTTGATAGGGGACAAAAGCTGCTATTTCTACTTTCTATATGTGATGATTTAAGCCTTATATAACTTTAGCATAGTTTCAATTTTAAATGTCACATATTTAAAAAAAAAATAAAAAAAATCCCCAAAACCAAATCTGAAATCCATTAGCTTGTAGTTGTATTTTAGTTTTAAAGAAAGACGTTTCATATAAATGTGAAGAGTATTTCAAATTCTTAATGTTTGCAGTAAGGTATCATAGTATCATCTTTTCTAGGATGAACTCAGTATAACCTGCAAGGCTTAAAATGAATTTTGCAAGCATGCAACTTCATAACCTGTTTAAGACTGAAAGTGCCTGATTTGGCAACATGGCTGTAAAAAAGGTTACTAGACGTACTTAAAGGTTAAACAGCCGCCTTAACAGCTCAGTGTTTCACCACATGCCTGGCACCTCCCTGGAGGATTGGATGCCGCTGTGAGTGTGCTGTCTGCAGAGGTTATACTTTTATTCCACACAATGCTCATTATACACAGGCTGTATTACATTCACTCCCCAGCATCCAATTTACTGTTCAGTAGGCTCGTCGGCATGGCACTCTGCTGTTCTTCAACAGAGATCATTTCAGTGCACCAAAAAGTGCGCTGATTCAAAACATAAAAGGAATTTGTTTTTGTTAAGGTTTTTACTGGTTGGAAATAATGGACATTCATTTAGTCCTCTGTACTAATTCAGCTTAATGGAAAATCTAAGTGTAAGAGACTTTCTGTGCAATGTCAGCCCAGCCTCACTATAAAAATGTCTGTTTTTTGGTAGCATATATTCTAAAAAAAAAAAAAAAAAAAAAAGACATGCATGTAGGAACCATAAAAACACAAAGACTTTGGATCAGCCTGAGGTTAACTGAGCCTAATTGCAAGATAAGTTGGCAACAATAGCACCTCATGGTTTTTGTTGGAAAATGTTTGAGATAGAGTAAGCAGGTGAGACATTATTTATAAATTGAATTAGACAAATACAACTTAAAGTATTTTTAAAAATGAGACTAGTTGGTAAAATATTGACAGTTTCCCGAACTTCCCCATTTCTTCTTACAGAAACGTCCTGTGTTTACCACTTAAATACCATTCGGGAACGCTGGGAGGTTTAATTGACTGTGCCCGCATTCACAAAAGCAACTTCTTGTTTAGATTTGGTTGTAAACAGAGAGTGGATATAATGTGATTCCAGCTGGGAGACAAGAAACAGAAATTCTTAAAGAACAGCAGTAGGCTATTAATTTTTTCTTTGATATCTATTATACAATTCTGCTATTTGACAATGTCTCATTGCTTAATGATTGGCTTTCATTACATACAGTTATGCCTCAGGCCAGCAAGAATCCTTGGCACAATTGTTTTTTTTTTTCTAAATTATGCCAATGATTTTTATTGTTATGATTATTATTTAACTTTTGAAAACATTAACAAAATTGTAATCTGTATTCAATAAAAGTAGGGCTGGTTTTAGAGATGATATTGACATATACATGACCTGGTCCTTTATACGTGTAGATTTACTGTAAACTCCAGGCCTGTCTCTCTTTTTTCTATTCTTTTACCTGCTTGCCTTCGTCTTACCCATACATAATGTACATCTCATGCACATATACACACAGTGCTCGCAAATTGTTTTCTCTTTGGGAGGTAGCGTGGCTCTGTGCCAGCTCTCATTATCACAGATATCTGTATACACCCCCACCCCCCCTTCCCTCCTTCACATGCTCCGTCTTTGCTCCATCATTGAACCCCCAGCACCACCACCACCACACCTCCAACCCAAGCCGCCCCCATTCCCTTTCCTCTTCCTCCTCACCTTCACCTACCTACCCACCCACTCACACAAGCACACAAACACACACAGACATCCTCATTGTGCATTCACACACAACTCTTAAAGACGGGCAGTGCGGTCGGTAACATGCTGGTTACATATGTTGCGCGCCTGCTGTCTTTGTCTGAGAAGTTCTTCGTTTGTGGCTGAACACAAGCCTACGTGAGTCCAATAACAATAAGGAGTGGACCCTTGCAACTGGAAGGGGGGGTATTACTGGAGGTTGTGGTGGTAAGGGGTTATTTTATATAGAATAAGCAACACTGACCTCTAGTGGCCAAAGCTGCAAGCTTAACAGTGCTGCTGAAAGCTTAACATTTGTCTTTTAGGAGAGCAGAAGGCATATGCTCTTTAGGAAAGGTTCACCTTCAATTTGCATATTTTTATAACCAACCCTTTTGTTGCTTTTGAATACACTTCTCCCTTAATACTAAATTTAAGTATCCTTAAATAATTGATCTTATGCTCGCAGTTACTGCAGGAATAGTAAAAACGCTTGTAAAAAGTCAGATGTTACACTCATGAGACCAGAGCTTTTAATTGTGCATTGAAACTGTTTATGTAAGGGGTTGGGTGATTTTACATTAAACATATTTCTTAAGTAAATGTAAATTGAATGAGTTAGAACAAATTCAAGTAAATGTAAAAGAAGTTTCTCACTAACTTCTGTATTCTAAATTATTCCTACACAAACAGAATATGCTGAAACTCACTTCCTCTAAGTGGACTGTGAATATGCAGTCTTGAAAAGAGGTAACTGCATTTGGTGTCTTTGAGTTAACAAGAAGCTTTAAAACCTGCAGTGCACACTAGAGTTAGCCAAATGCTGAGAAATGCAGAAAGTGGGTAGAATAATACAGACAGGAATACCTTTAAATAATATCTAGCTAAAATTACAACAGAATGTTGTTGATGGTCACATTATTTTTTTTATTTTTTGCCTATTGATAAGGTAAATTATTAAAAATGCATGTGTATTTATGCATTTATATATAAATTAGACAATGTGTAAAAATAATTGTACCCAGATTTAGTTTTGAAACAGGTAGCTATAAATGTCTCCTCAGCAGACCACCCTTGCAAAGAAGGGACAGAGAGAAGGACAAAGTCAACAGGGGTTGGTGTGAATGAGCCTGCCAATGATGCACTAGAAAAAATGGTGAACTAGAAAAAAAGCAAAAGTTACACAAATGAAGTGAACAGCGGAAGCTCTCCATTATAAAACCCAAAGCATATGAAGGTGTTTCCATTAGCATGTTTTGCACTGCTTTTTTTTTTTTAATGTACCATCACAAAAAAGGTCATGTGCAATCATATAGCTCCTATGCAATGGATTGGAACATTTGTAGATCCATTTACTAAAAACTAACTACCAATAGGTTGCCTCCTCCTTCCTTTTCCTTTGTCTGATAGGGATGGTCCCTCTTAGTTACCAGAGGCGACTTTGATTGACATTTATCTTGGATTAATTGAGCGTGCAGCCCCCTGCATCCTTAGCATCATCTCTAAGAATCCAGGTAGAGACCTGCATCGTCACATGGAAGCCAAAAGTTTCAGGAGACACATGCATATAAATACGACATCCCTCCTCACAGAACCGCATGCCTTATAGCCAAAACTAATCCCAGATATATCTAAAATGAAACAAGAACCCTAAAAAAAAAAAAAAGTAAAAAAAATACATTTTTTTTAGTCATCATAATGATTATCAATTTTTGTTTATGTTTACTGTCTCTATACTCCTTCCCTGCAATTGTGAAGTGTCCTACCGCCCCCTATTGACAAGTTGCCACTAGTTGAATGCAATTATCACCATCTGTTCATCCCACAAGCTGTATCTCTCCATGCTACCTGTGTCTGTGTAAACATGTCAGTTTATAATACTGCTGTGATGCAAAACAGATTTTAGACTTGATCTGACAATAAAGGAATAGCGTATCCAAAAGAATCAAATACCTAAAAACAATCTGCTTTCTTAAATACAAATGCTTTTTTTAAATTGTGATTTTAGTTGAAATATACAATATGATTGTTTCTTTTGTATTACCTATAATAATTTGGCATCTCCTGACAGGGATTTATTAAATAAGTGTTTTGACAAAATAGAAAAATAAATACTACCAGTTAGTTTAACTCTAGTATTTATCTATCATCTTCTAGTTTTTTATAAAGTAAATTACAACATGTTTGTATAATCTCTATGTGCAAAGTATGAATAGTTATTTTAATAAAGATAAGTTCAATAGAAAATATTTAAAACATCTAAATATATAATCATTCTAGTAGTGTTACTAGATTTGTTTTAAACTGTCTACAATTAAATATTTTCAAAAATCGATTTGGTAAAAAGCAATATAATACTTTTTGTAGTACAAGTCATTTTATATAAGATTTTAAATGAATTATTTTACCTTATTAATCATGATACTCAGTTTTTGGTTATTATCTTCCTTCATTTTAGCAGTTTTTGCAACTTTTGTTTTTTTATTTCAAGTTCTTTACAGCTCACAGGGTTTTTTTCATGGCTGTTTAGCATTATAGTGCAACTGAGGTTTTTGAAAATACAATGAATCTCTATCTGTTCTCCGGTTGTCTGTTTGTACACTTTCCATCTCCTCCCATCTCAGCGAATTCCCTCTTGTTGTTCAGAGAGTCTGTGGAGGAGCAGATACGCCTCCTTTCCTCGCTCCCCTCTCTGCTCGTCTCTGTGAATACATGCCAACGCAGCGTTCAGTGAAATCAAGTAAGAAGGGAGGCGTTTGTCTCTGCGTCGGCCCATTCAGAATCTCAACGCTCAGCCAGTGCAAAAGCAAACTCCTAACGAGATGAGTAGACAAGTAGACAGTATTAATTAGCTCACAATTAGCTCTCCCCAGTCTCAGACTAGCCACCAGCTGTTATTATCGGAGGGATTTTTTTCAAGAGGGGAGGTGGAGGGAGGGGTTGCCTAAAACGGGCCAGAGGTAGGTTGACAGGCCCCCTCACAGGAACAGATGGTGAATGCAAGGCTTGTTGGCAATCAGTACATTTTTAGCTAATGACTTAATTAGCTATGCAAATTGACAAATCAGTGTGGATATTGTCATTTAGTTGAAAAGCTCACCTAAATTAATTATCCTGATTAAGGCATAGAGAGGTGTAGAAGTGGTCGCTGGGGGAAAAGAGGGTGGAGATGGCTTGGATTCATGAACTGGATATCCTTGTGATTCCCATTAAAGTGAGTGAGTGACTGTTTTGTTGTTTTATAAGACAAGAGTCGAAGCAGGTTGTCTCGCGCATGTTTACATCATTGCTTACTTTGTACAGTGCTGCAGGCAGGGTTAATCTACATTCATCTGCCTTTGTGTGGAGTTGTTTGCAATGGCGCTGTTATGCAGTGGGTTTGTCTTGGCCCCCGTCCAACGCGCGTGCACGTCTGTGGGTTATATTTGTGTATTTGTTGCAGCAGAGATGGCTGCGTAGAGTGAGATCTTCCAACCAGGCAGCGTTGACACACATGGCCAGTGAAGCGTGCACTCCATTTAACTGTACGGCTTGTTCCCAGGTTACAATAGCTACTCCAGACACTCTGCAGCTACAAAAGATGAGACACAAAAACTTGCAAATGAATATAGCTCTAATTGAGGTCCTTGTTTATCGATGCTTAAAATAATAAATAACAGTGCAGTGATTATTTTGGCAGAGGAATTGTAAAACATGACTAAACACAATCGCTTCCAGAGGGGCATCCCTCTCCATCAGGATTCCGTCACATAACACAAGTCACAGAAATCAGTAGATAATGGATGAATCTCTCTCCTTGCTTTCCATGACCCAGTGTGAGAGGGCTATCTCTTTGAAATATGTCTTACATGATGAGTATTGATCGTGCCGGGTGCAGAGCACCAGGGGTATCCACTCAATGTACGGGAAGGTTTCATTTGCACAAGGAGCTCCAAGAGGGGTCACCCATTTGGATGGGTTCACTGGGTACAGCCTCACTTTTCCTAAACACACTCAAACTCACATTTGCTGTCATTCCACTGTAAGCAGGGGGTCTGCATTTAAAGCAGGGAAATATACAGCTTTCAGTGTGGGGAGCCTGGGTGTTTCTCCATCAGACAGAAAAATTGATAGAAAGTTAAAGGCCTATTAAAGTCAGCTTTTGTTTTTTTGACCTCATGGTATTTCAGTTTAAAGGTGGCCGATTCTGTTCTTCTTTTATAAAACAAAACAAACATATATAAGTAAAGTAAGGCAAGTAACATTAGAAAAAAGTACCAATGGTGCTTTAGTCGAAGATTTAGATTAAACATGTAAATAATGATAGAACAAAAATAGTTATAAAACAAATATTTCCCCTGTAATGTTTTTTCTTTTTTTTTCTTTTTTATCAAATTCTGAAAGTATTTCAGATCTTCGCTTTGATGCATTTGTTCCAGGATACATTGTCACTTTTTCAAATATGTTTTCCTTCTTATGTTTTTCCAACACAAGACAGAGGTTGCTAAAGGATCAAAATATGATCAATGGATCAATGGATGGAGACATTCGTTTACATTTTCAGATTAAACTAAATATTTTAAGTGCCTGGTCACATACTATGATTTTACACAGTTTTATGCAACTAGCCAGGTTTGGTTGCAGGTTTGTTCTGTTCAATTTGTATATTTACTGTAACAAGTCCCGGTGACCAGAGGCATAGACAAGGAAGTCTGTATTTTCAGACGAGGAGTCAAAAGAAAGAGGAAAACTATAAGATCAACTCTGCAAATGTGTAAAAAGAAAAAGGTACTGGATGCTAAGTTGGATAAGATACAGTTAGATTTAAAAGTGCTCAAAATCCAATATGAAATTGGTGTTCATTGAAGCAAGGGATAACGCTGCAGAAGCTGTCAAGGTAAAGGAGGTGTAAATAAGTTCTGCCAGCAGATCTCAATGTTTAATTCTACTACTTGTTTTCTGGTGCAAAAATCATTTTAGTCTCAAAAAGGACTAAGTAAACATGGTCAGAATCATATCTTGGCATATATTGTTATAGCTAAAGATGAATATGTATTATATTGTGGTTTTGTTAAAGTCATAGTACGTGACTAGGCCCCTTTGTCTTTTTTTCTTCTTCTGAAATTAAATTACTAACTAACTAACCGTTATTTTGCGCTGAATTCATGCGCTATTTGGGAGTTCACAAATGAAAATTCTATCTTGTATGCCTCCAGCTTAGATTGTTCACCAAAACAGATGAGCGAACCACATTGTAGTAATATGGTTTAAGGTAGTGACAAAAACAAGAGCTGCCCAGCCCATAGCCAAGGCAAAATAAACATAGCAGCACAGGAGGTTATACGTTTAGCTTCTGATATCGCATTTGTTTTGCTGAAATCCATTATTTTATCTTTGAAAAAGGGACAGCAAGAGCTTTAATGCCTATGGTTTTTTTAGTATCTCATGGCGTCTGTTGCTATTTTATTTGTACTGATATTGGCTAAAAAGAATTGAGAAAGAAAAGAAAAGAATTGTGCTATGATTATTCATGGATTGTTTACACATCTATAGAGGTACATTTTCAAAGACATATTAGGGCAGAGGACCCAACTGCTGGCTAATCCAGACCCAACCGGATTTAAAACATTTATAAATTACCACATGTTGTCCGACGACAGTGTTCAACTTCACTTGCGCCGCTTCTCCTGTTAATATGGTAAAGCCCGCACGAGTCCGCACCAGGCTGCAGATGATACAAATTAGCTAATGAGCTGTTAGTATATCACTGAAGCTGCTTCTGCTACTTTTAGACACAGAAGGCAACCTGTGGTAAGCTGGGCGATTGGAAAGCAGGAGAAGATGATGAGAAAAAAAGAACAGAGAAAGTTTGACTTCTCAAGAACTGGCGTGAACTGGTAAAAGAAAAGTGAAATGGTGTGCTCAAAGATGACCCTGCACATTTTGAGTGTTTGGCTCAACCTGCTGCTGTGAAGCAGGATTCTCCACCATGACCACATAATCGTAAAATAATATCGACATCCAGGCTGACGAATGAGCACCTTGATATGTGCTTGAGAAAAGCTTTGTCGCCATTCAAACCCAGGTTTAAAAACCCTTGCAGGGTGCAAGCAAAAGCCCACTGCCTCATTAAGCCATAAAAAAGAAATCAGTCAAGTTCGGTGTTTTATAAAATATGTGAATCAGGAAAACTGTCTATATAAATGTAAACTGAACGCATTGTTGTTCTCACTCAAAAGCACATTAGATTTTAAATGGAAATGGAAAATTTTTTTTTGTTTTTATTGAAAATTTTTGACCTTTACTGGTTGATGGTTTTTATCTGACCTCTGCTGATTTTAATTGCTTAGCCCTGACCTAATATTTTGCAATTTAACTGAGTCTATGAAAAAAATACTGGAAAAATTTGAAAAGCTTTAAGTCTAAAACAGGCTATTTCCAGACACTAATTTGCTGAAAACATATAATTCAGAAGATGAGATCTTGAAAATTCAGAACTGTTGACTTTTACCCCTTTTAACACAAACAAAATGCATTTAGAGGTTGTAGAGTAATAGGGTGAGTACCTCCTATGTTTACTCATAATCATGTAAAAAGTATTAACCTTTCAGTAAAGCATTTTTTCTTTTTGGTATCAAAACTCAAATGAGTCAATGTAAAAACTGTTTTGATCGATGATTGAAAGTAAACAAAACAAAAAACAATCAAACAAAATTTGGTCCTGCGTGAAAAGATGACTATTCCTCACACCTTCTGTCTACACATTAGAGAGCCAAATTCAGTTTCACATCAAAACTAATTGATGCCTTACCTTCCATCCATCCATTTTCTGACACGCTTTATTCCAGCTGTGGTCACGAGGGGTACTGGTGTCTATCTCCAGCTGTCTACGGGCGAGAGGCGGGGTACACCCTGGACAGATCGCCAGTCCAACGCAGGGCGACACAGAGACAAATAGGACATAATGCCTTATCTATTAAAGAAATTTAAAAGATCTGTGCGACACCATAAAACAACCATCTCAACAAACAACACACTTGCCCAAATATAAAGACATTTGTGAACAGAGCAGAAACAGAGGTAACGGAGAAGGGGAAAAAAAGACAAAAAAAAAAGAAAGAAACAGAAGCAATGAAATTGCTTTAGAAAGTGTTACAAAACTGAACTACAACTGGATTATGCAGCAAGATAGCGATTTGAAGCACAACAGTAAAAAAAAAAAAAAAGCTTTGAACGAGACTTGTCAAACATCTGATTAAAGACCAATGGAGATTATGTGCCCTTATGTTGGCCAAAAAAATGGCCCTAAATGCTCAGGCGTTACTTAATAAAAAAATTCTGCAAACAAAGATCGGCCAAACAGTGAGGTAAATGACTCTTACTGTGTAACTACTTTACTACATAAGGCCAGGTTGGTTTTATTAGACCTGCAAAATATCAAAGAATCTTTTAATCACCATACTAGTTTTGAACATCTCTGATGTTGCTGCTATTTTCAAATATCACTTACTGTAAAAATGTCCATAGCTGGATATTGATTATTAACTCTCCAGGTAGACAATATTTATATTGTGCACTTGTACACAATGCAGTATTTTAACTGTTTATCTTTTAACTCTTCACTATTATGTTATTCTTATATACATTTCTAAGGACCACATTTGTGTGACCAATTTTTCTATCATCTTTTTGCTGCTGTAAACACAAGAATTTCCCCATTGTGGGACAATAAAGGGATTTTCTATTCTGTTCTATTCTATTCTTCTAGTTGCAATAAATGCCTATTTTCTTCCTTCCTCTCTTCATCCATTTGTGTACTACATGCTGTGTGACCTTTAGTATTTAGGCAATGTCAGTTGTGTCGAGTGCAAGCATCTCTTACCTCAAGAGTTATTCCAACTGGTTAAATATTACATTAGTATGTAAAACATGAGTTCGTAAAGTTTGGACTACATTAGCCAACGTTTATTGCCATTCAAACAGACCCTTGGGATTCACCTTCTGATACTGCTTTGACATTAAATTAGCTATACATATTTAGCCTACATTTTTAACAGCTGTATTTTCTTTCTAAATTTAAACATTGAAAACTACAGGTTATAATTACACAGCCTCTCTTCAGCTTTAAAACTTATTTGATCATCTATTAAATTCAAGTGCAAAGAGAAAAGAAATTTCAAAGGCAGCAAATACTGTTTTCAGCTTTAAAACTAGTTTAAATTTTTGATTTTTAAGCTGTTTTATCAGGAAAGGTTCCAGTCTCTCACCATCTTCTTTTTTAATGTTTACAGGACGTGATGGTCGTTGGCGAGCCCACCCTCATGGGCGGTGAGTTTGGGGACGAGGATGAGCGCCTGATCACCCGTCTGGAGAACACCCAGTATGACGCCACCAACGGCCTGGATGATGAGGATGATTTTAACAGCTCCCCTGCTCTGGGTAACAGCGCCCCCTGGAGCAGCAAACCTGCCACCCAGGACACCAAGCCAGAGAGTACAGCGCCACAGCCTTCGCAGTAAAGTTACAAATATTAGATAAAAGAAGAAAACAACAGATCCTTGGCTCAATGTGGGTCAGACATTCAAACATCCTCCTCTCACCCAGAGGGCAGTGCTTCTATGCCGCATAACTAATTCACCTGTCTGCAGACTCATCATTGGCATGTCTAGCCAAACTGTGTCATCTGGAATATTTTCCTTTCTGAATCATTGCAACATTTCTTTAAAAAAACACAGAGAACTGGATGAACTGCTTAGAAGTATCTACAGACTAGAAAAGCATACAAGATGTATGCAATGTATTATAGAAATATTATTCCAGGCTGACTTAATCCTTGAGTGGAAAGCTCTAGATCAAATTCTCCTTCTTGGACCGTCAGATACAAACCTCCTGTCTGGTGGAATACCTCAGCTGTGATTGGTTGACCTGCAGGTCACAAGTCATCACACTGACTGCGGACAGTAGGAAGGAGAGAAGAGTAAAAACAACAAACAAAATGTCTCTGAAATAAAAAGCCTGTGAAGGGAATGTGGTTTTCAGCAGCCAGCAGAGCCCATGGAAGTGTCTCAGCACATTGGACTCAGATGAAAACATTGTTGGAGGCAATTGCATTTTTATTGGAAATCCAGTCGGCCGTTGGGCTGTTTCTACTGTTGCTTGAGTTCCATTTCCAATTAAGAGGAAATAAAAGTCCTCTACAAAGTGGATCCTTTTTCAAATGAGGAAAAATCCTGTCCTGGAATAGTTTTCTTATCGTTACCGCTGTTGTCACGGATTGTGATTTCATGCAAACCACTTTGATTGTGTTTGTAGTCTGTTGGTATTTTTGGCTTCTTTCTGAATCTTTTGAAGTCACATTGTAATTTTTGCCAATCATTTTGTGAACTTTGCTGACCCATGTTGATGCTTTATTATTATTTTTTGTTTTTTAATTATCAATCCTGGAAAGTAGGACTTCTTTCCCTTTAATGACCTCCCAAACTGATACAAAGCCTTCTCCTGCATGATTTTATACAATTTTTATTTGGTTTGTTAAATGTGCTCTTTGAAATGCATTAGTTGTTTTTTTTTTCTTGTTTGTGTTTATCAGTTTGGGAACACTGTAACAAGGTTTGTAGCTTGTAAATAAAGGTGGAATCTATTTTGTCCACTGTAAATCGACCACTGAAAGCAGTTTGAATACGGCAGCTTTTTTTTTTCTTTGTTTTATACCAGTCTCTATTTCTGTAGGGTGGTTTGGATGGCTGCAGGTTTACTTTATTTTGAACCAAAACTTCTCTTATTAGAAGTTAAGACCTCTTTAGCTAGCACAGAACCAAAGCCGCAAAGTTAATGAAAAACCACACAGTCATTGTATTTGGTTATATGAGTACCTTGTGACAAACTAAAGGAACCATTTAAAGACTGACTTAAAATCTCATCCACCCCACAGAAATGCTTAAAGATCCCTGTGTTTGTGTTCACAATCGTTCTTTAATCTTCAATTGAATCGATACCCTTGCATATACTCTTTTTGTTGGAGATTTCTTTAAAAACTGGCAAGACAATGACAGATGTCTTTATACAATTGGATTTAATGGGTATTTATTTGTGTATTTGTAAGGAAGCTCACACATTTGGAAATATGAGTCTAGTATTATTAGACACCATTTGTACATTATATAGCAGAGGTGTTCAGTGTTATATCTGATGTCTGGTATGTATGCTTTACCATTATGTGTGCCAATAAACCGTGCTTACAGTAAAAAAGCTACTTTTGATTTGGTTAAAGCATGTGGTGTTAAGAGGTGATCCTTTCCTGTTTTTTTTTTGTTGATCCATATGTGCTTTACTACACCATTAACTCTAAAAATGATAACATTTATTTAAAAGGACTCTATTTAATACCCTGGAAGCTCTTTTGGATTTTTTAGGACTGTCATTATTTTTGCTCCATATTCTAAAATATACATTTAATTTATTTTCATGGCAGATGCTTGATGGATTGAACTAAGAAGGCTTTTAATTTGAAAATCAGCTCTACAGCTCTTTTGGTGTAGCTATTTTACTGTCCAAAAACTTAACTTGGAATTATCCTCAGTTTACTTTCACCAATGTTTTACCGCTCAGTGCGGTAAAACATATTGTTTTTCTGTGACATATTAGATTATTGATAAAAAGCAAAAAAATATACACTGCTCAAAAAACACAATGTGACTTCAAATAAATAAAACTTCTGAGAAATCAAGCTGTCCACTTAGGAAGCAACACTGATTGACAATCAGTTCCACAAGATTTTGTGCAAATGGAATAAACTAAAGACAGAAATTATTTGCAATTAGCAAGACACACTAATAAAGGGGTGGTTCTGCAGGTGGGACCAAAAACCACTTCTCAGAACCTATGCTTTTTGGCTAATGTTTTGGTCATTTTTCACCATTGGTGGTGCTTTCACACTCATGGTAGCATGAGACAGACTCTAGAACACACACAAGTGGCTCAGGTAGTGCAGCTCATCCAGGATGGCACATCAATGTGAGCTGTTGCAAGAAGGTTTGCTGTGTCTGTCATTGTAGTGTCCAGAAGCTGGGGACGATACCAGGCGATGTGGAGGAGGCCGTAGGAGGGCAAAAACCCAGCAGCAGGACTGGTACCTCTGACTTTTTGCAAGGAGGAACACGAGGAGCATGTCTATTGCTCCTCGTGTTCCTAACCTTAACGGTTCAAAATCGACTCCATGAGGACGTTATGAGGACCTGACGTTAACAGATGGGGGTTGTACTCACAGCCCAACACAAATTAGCAAATTCGCCACTGGTGACCTGTGTTCTTCACAGATGAAAGCAGTTTGTCATTGAGGACATGTGACGGATGTGACAGAGTCTGCAGACACCGTGGCAAGCGATCGGCTGCCCGGAAAATCCTTCAGCATAAGCGATCTGGCAGTGGGTCAGTAATGGTGTGGGGTGACAGTTCTTTGGAGGGCTGCACAGACCTCCATGTGCTCACCAGAGGTAGCGTGACTGCCATTAGGTACCGAGATAAAGATCCTCAGACCCCTTGTGAGACCATATGCTGGTTCGATTGGCCCTGGGTTCCTCCTAAAGTAGGACAATGCTAGACCTCATGTGGCTGAAGTGTATCAGCACTTCCTGTAAGATGAAGGCAATAAAGCTATGGAGTTGCCCATCCATTCCACAGACCTGAATCCAACTGAGCACATCTGGGACATCATTTCTCGTTTCATTCACCAACATCATGTTGCGCCACAGACTATACAGGAGTTGGTGGATGATTTAATCCAGATCTTGGAGGGTATTCCTCAGGAGACCATCTCCCACCTCATTAGTAGCATGCCCAGGCATTGTAGGGAGGTTACAGTATAGTGTACAGGCACATGGAGGCCACACACAATACTAAGCCTTGTTTTGTCCTGTTTGAAGGACAAATTGAAGTTTGATCAGCCTATAGTGTGCTTTCTAACTTTAATTTTGTGTGTAACTCCAAATCCGGGCATCCATTAATAAATTTGATTCTATTGATAATTTTTGCATGATTTTTTTTGTTAGCAGAATTTAACTTTTTACAGAAAAAAGTACTCAATGAGAATAATTCTTTAATTTAGATCTAGTGTTATTTGAGTGTTCCCTTTATTTTTTTGAACAGTGTATAAAGAATATACATTGGAACAAAACCTGGATATAATCTGGTTCCTTAGGCGTGCACATCCAAAAGCTGACACTTTTATTAGATTTCATCACTTTATCTCTCTTGCTAGGACTTTTTCTGCATTACTGCATGAGAGTTTGCAAAAGTTCTCTTTTTCTTTGAGACTATCTTCTCTGACCTCTTTGTAACAAACCAGGCTAAGGACCTATAGATGGCACTTTAAAAGTAGGATTCATTGCACAGACCACCCTTGGTATAAGTTCTCCTTTTTTTTTCATCAGAATGTGTTGTGACACTATAAAGAAATGAAATCAGTTTTCAGCGAGCAACTAGAGACTATAAAAAGGTTTGAGGTTAAATCCAACAGGTAAGTCTTGTATGTATTTTCCCCTGATCTTTATCAAATATAATAGATTAGTTGGCTCATTATTAGTGTTGCACCGATCCAGCACAAAAATTGTCGTATTGGTATCGGCGAGTACCAACAAATATGTCACTGGTACTATTTTGAGAGCCAGAAGTTTATGCAACTATTGTCAACCATTCCAGGTAGGCAATAAAAAATTCTACTGGATTCATTTTGTATTAGTCTCTTTTTCCTGCTTCACAAAGGTAGGCAGCAGCTTGACAAAGCCATGACGGCAATTATTTTACATTCAAGTAGTGTGCAGTTCTTCATATATACACACATACATCAATTTCAAACAGATGGTATCAGTCTGGTATCGGTATCGGTCGATACTGCACAGCCAGGTATCTGTATCAAGGCAAAATACTGGCATCGGCGCAACACTACTCATTATGCAGGTTATCTTTTCATAAAGACGTGCTGTTAAAAGCTTGACACGTCTGTCTTCAAAACAGCATATGCTTAAATGTCTTAATCTTTATTTCACATAAATGCAGGTTTAGATAAACTAGACAACTGAGTTATCTTCCTTGGTTTACGTTATAAAAGCTTCAACAGAAATGAAACTGTTATTATAGCCCTAAATTTGGACATAAGATTTGCATTCTTGACCATATAAAGAGATACAAGCTGACTGAAATGAATTAACAGTTGTGATCTATATTACTCTTGAATAAAAGTTAAAAAACAGCTGATAGCTTGAGTTTTGTTTTTCTCAGTAGTGAACATCAAACCACGAGCTTACTTTTATTTACTGTCAATAAATTTGCTTTTAGTGATAACCTTTGATGAGATATCAGCTGTTTAGTTTTCTTTATGTATTAATTTGTTGTTGTTGTTTTTTTTAAATACAGCTTTTCATTTGCTTAACTTGTGATTTTTGCAATTCATTTGTGGCACAGACAGCCGTGAAAACATGAAAACAACCACAAATATGCACAAAACAGAAACAGGCTCATGAGTAGATCTCATCAAGTTAGATTCCATATTTTTAAGAATTAACATGATCATTTTTTACAATTTTAAGAGCATGAGACACCTGAATAATTTACAATGTCCAGTCTTGCAAAAACACTTTGATGTAAAAGTTATCTTTTGTAAATTGCTGTTGTTGGGTAGACTTTAAATTTGAAAAGATTTGATAGAACTTTGGCGCCCCCATGAGGAAAGTCTTGAGAACTGTTCTTTAATTAGATGTAACACACGGTTAAACCTAAGATATTTTTTTAACATACCCTAGCTTGAAATGTTTAAATTGTATGGTCTTTGTTATTGAATATAAACCTTTATTATTTGGTATTTTATATCACGCAAAAATAATCTTATCTATCCATTGTATTATTTTAGGCATTTTATTAATTGATAGGATATATGTTTGAAAAATAATAATAAAACCATCGTTGGCTTGTTTTAGAATTTTTATATAGTTTAAGGTGGATTTACAAAATATGACTATTAAAATATGAATAAGCAGTATGTAGGTATATATGTGTATACATAAATACATACATCCGTTTTTTTCTTTCATAAATATTAAAATATGTATATTTTGTATATGTATTTGTATAAGCCGCTCAGTTGACGTGTCGTAGAGCGACGCAGTTTGATGACGTCGTGCGTTGACCACAGTAAAGATGGCGGACGTGTTGGGGACCGAGCTGTCAGAAGAGAAAGAGAGCGAAACCGAGCTAAGAAAAAGACAGAGAAGACCTTGGGAGGATTTTAACAGGTCGGGAAAAAACAGGATAACCCCAGAGCTGCCAGAGACGCTGGGCTTTTTCGACATTAGTGCGGCGAAGAGGGAGCAGCAGGAATCCTCAGCAGGTAAGTCGGAGGTCTTTGAAGCCGCTACTGGAACCGTTAAACAAATTCAACCTTTTTGCGTGTGTTTCGAGGCGACTGTACGATTACAGCGATTTGTTTTTATTTTGTTTTTTACAGTGGAGGGTATTCCGAAATTAATTAGGTACAGAATCTGAATTATTTCCCTCAGTTTGATGACAGCTGCTCTGTTTGTTTACAGTCAGTGCTAGCCTAATTATCAAGCTAATAATAAACCAACAGCTGGTGCAATAACTGAGTAAATTAAGGCATTTGGTGAAATTATTTGTTTAGTTCCATTATGTTTGGTTTTTTTCCCCTAATTTTCAAAAGTTTGCTAACATTATTTTAGGTTTCTATGCTTACCCTCGTGGCTGTTCCTTTGTCCTACTGTATGTTGTTTGTTTAAATAAACCATTTTTTAAATATGTTTAGTTGTGTTTCTTACTATAGTTTTTAGTAAGAATTCTTATTTAAGATTTTCAGCATCTAAACTATCTATTTATTCACATTATATTGTGAAACCTGTTCAGATTGCTCTGCATGATTATAATAAAGGAAGGTTAAGCGGAAGTAAAAAAAGAGATTGTGATATGGTGTCCATTGCACCTGAGGTCATTCTTTAACAAGCCAGCACGCATTAGCTCTTCAAAATCTAGCCTAAGGTGATCCCCTTCCTTTAGGCCAGTTATGAATAACGCTAGATGAGATTATTTCAGCAGATATGCAGAGGACAGGGGATGGACTGTTGGATTGTGTTAAAATTCCTTTTTTTTTTTTTTTCTTATGAAAGCAATTGCTAGTTTTATTTGAAA
>JAGKQL010002140.1:0-38856 GCA_018398635.1 Cyprinodon brontotheroides | reverse complement strand
TATATATATATATATATATATATATATATATATATATATATATATATTTTGACACCACACGGGTGGTCACCTAACTAATATAGGATTTGGTTTAGTAATAGAGTAGAACAATTCTGTGCAACATATTAATAACAATTATCATCATTCACTGAACTCAAACAGCCTTCCTCAGTTTGCACACCCTTTTACAGGCTATTGTCATGTAGACTTTTTACTTCATGCTATTGGTATTTATGTTTCATTTTCCCTTGACCTGTGTGTTCCAATGCAACACAGCCCTTTAGCTCAAGTCTGAATTATACCTAAAAAGAGGGCTCAGTTTATCAGTACATCTCTGGGCTTTGCTGAAAACCATTTTTCCTCCGAAAATAAATCAGGCCGCAGAGAAAAGAGAAACCAAAATACAGGTTGGGAGTTGAAAATAGAAAAGGCGTACTGATAAATAAAATCTAAGCTTTTATACTTTTTGCCCTTATTAAAAAGCTCTGCACAGGCAGGGCACTATTATAATGCACATGGAGATATAAGGCTATACCGCTTTCTCATTTCTGACATTTCAGTGATTCAAAACGTTTTTTAAGCTGCTGAGCATTTTTTATTTTGAGGGGGAGTTTCATTAAAATGAATTAGGCAAGCAGCTGTGTAGGTTGCAATTTTAATAGTTTATCTACTCCAGATAAAGGTTCTGCTGACTGTTTTTCATTGTTGCTTGGAAAGGGGGTTATTTTCTTTTAATAAGCTTTTGCAGATCTAATCAAATCTATTTTTCAATATAAAGTCGCTGTTTTGTTTAATGATTCCATATGAAAATTGCACTCATTTCGTTTATGCATTTCATAAAATTATATACTTAGATAAGGTGCAGAAAACGGTTTTTGTAACCCAGGGGACTGTTTCTTGAAGCAGAATCTGTGGAGCTTGTTTTCCTGTTCTTTTTTTGTGGGGGAACAAAACTCAAATGTACAGAAACCAGAGTCCTCTAACTTCTAAATAGCTTTACTTGTATTAATATCAAAGTATTATGAACCAAGAGGTTTATGGGGAGTCAGGAACTTGGAGTCCAATTTACAGTAATACTACGCCTAGCCACACATGATGTAAATAGGCAGTAAGCAGCATGTAGAACCTTAAAGTGATAACATTACTGGTCATTTGACACATAACTATCTACTCCATTTTTCTCTTGCATTGTTGAAGTGAGTCTCTGCAGAGGAAATGTAGAACAGTGAAACTCACCTGTCTGTTCTGGACGGCGGGTCTCTTCAGGTTCGGTCACAGGAAACACTCTTGGTACATTCTGTTCTTTTGATCTGTAAAAGCACAACATTATTTCTAATTCAGTCCATCCTAGAGTTTTTTCTTTTCCAAAGTCTTTTCATCTTTCCACTGTGTCTTCGAAGATTTTATTACATGCAGCCTGTTCTACACATTTTTGAGTAAGTTGTAAATGGAGAAGTTTGAGGTCAGTCTGTTTTTATTCTTTCATGAACTTCAAACAATAATCTGATTTTTCAAATATTTTTAAGACATGTAATCAAAGTGATTACCTTCTAAAGTCGTTTCCATCCATCTAATCTCTCAGCAGGATTAGTCCTCCGCATAAGATTAGGCAGTTATACCTACTTTGATCTTGGTGTGTTCTTATTAAGGATAGAAAATCTGTGTGTTTTAGTCTTATCTTAATGTGACATTTTAATTATAATCACTTTAACAATTGTTAACTAATGGGGACACATTATGGGTGGTCAGTAATGTAGATAAAAGTGTTTCCCTTAATAAGGTCGAGTTGTCATTTATTAAACCATTTTTTGTATGTTGGTATGCTTTTTACCCCAAATATCATATTTTTCACAAAATTCAGTCACTAAAGTTAAGAAATGAAAGGTTAATATTATAAACTGTTGGTTTAAGTGAAATGTAATTGACAGATGCCGTTTGATTATTTAAATCATATCTCTACCCAGCAAAGGTAAAATTTACCTTGCTGCTTTCTTTCATATTTGGTCGTTTAAATTCTGTAGGTGGGAATTTTGCATATTATGAGGCAATTTTTTAGAAACTATTTACAGATGTTTTGACAAAATTAATATATTTGAAAAATAATTTAATACCTGCATTTAAGCATTTGAAAAAGTGATGCCCTCACTGGAGACAGCAAGCAATAAATACAGCAAATTCTCAGTAAACAGTACTTTACACTGCTCAAAGAAATCAATATAATTCAGGACGATGGAGTTGGGGGGGGAAACAAATGGAGGTGTTGCTGAGGCTGGCATCAGAGGACCCTTTATAGTAAACTTGATTAAAAGAAAATTGCTTTCAAGTGCTCTCAGCAGGCCGGGAGGTTGAGTGGGTGTGTTCTTATGGGTTTCAGGGCAAGGAAACAAGATGAAGAAATGCTTTGAAATTGCCAGAGGAGGGAAAAAAAATGCTGGTGACATTGTGGTGCAATATCACTCTGTTCATCAGTTTAGATAAATTCTTATATAATGCCCAATGAATTTAAATTGGGCTTTAAAATGTCTTTGTTTTTTGATATTTTCTGTAAACTTTAAAACCAATATTTTACATTTACATTATATATTTTTATGCCAAACAGATAAGAATCCAATTTTTATTTTTAACCAACTTTGGCAAATACACGATTGAATAATGAAAGGAGATAATTTATGTGCGGATTCTACAGTTGCCTGTTAAGTATTCACCTGACAGAAATGCCAAAAGGATTCAGTGTCTTTGGTTTTAGTACTGTCAAATTTGTGTAATTTATTCAGTTTTTAATTCAAACTGACATCGGAAAATCAAATACTTGCTGATTTCCATGAAAGTGTCAGCTAATTGGCTTTTTAAAATGCAATAATTCATCTCCTTGGATTTAAAGTAGTTAGAATTAGAAAGAATCCATCAAAGCAGAGGGGAAAACTTTTTGTTCCAGTACTCAAATTTAATTTGCTTCCCAGTTGATTTAAATACATTTTCTGTCCCCGATGGTCATTAAAATACGTTGTCGTAACAATCTGCTCTGAAGTTTTCATCACCTGACTGGCTTTTAAGATTTTCTTGAAGCTTATTTTAATTTGCAAAAAGGTCACATCTTTTAATTCTGTGAATTATCTCTACTTTGATAAAATTCTTCTTTCAATCCACTAGTTTTATTATGTGCTGCAAAATGAAATAAGTTTTACTTTGTGATGGAATGTTTTGGGGATATAAGCTGGCAATATTATACTACATTATAACCATTAATGGAAGCTCTGACAAATGGATTAATGTGAAGGCGTTTCTATGTGGAAGGAAATTAAGTGAAATGTTGAATTCTTTAAACCAAAGAACCGACTGTTAAAAATCACATAAATTGACAGCATAAAAATATGAACTTCAAGCCTTTATTGACATTAAATTAGTCCTGGGTCAGGATTATTAGAATTAGTTTTCCAAATGTTAGAAAAGTTTCTAAAATTCATCAGTTTATAGTTTTTAATACGGTAATTGGTCGAACAGACTTGAATTTGTATGATGAAATAATTTGGGTATCCTTCCACACGCCATCATTTTGCATCTGAAGGAACCGTGAGGGTTTAAACTTCAAAACATATTGCCTGATGTCTTAAAGTACTGCTTCAGTATTTCCATACTTTTCCTTTAAAGAGATGAAATTCATTTTATTAAGTGTACCAGTCGTTCCTGGCAGCAACACGTGATACTTGCACCGACTTAAAGTTGAGATGATCTTAGGTTGCAGGGTTCAATCTATTCACCTAATAATGCATAAATGGTCCATATGGCTAAGTTTTAGTTTTTAATAAACCAAAGGACATCTAAAAATAATTTAAAAAAAGAAAGTAAGTAATTGGTATTGCCTTTAAATACATATCAAATGTTTTAAAATAAAGCTCCAAGAAGCATAAATTAGAACATATTGACCTTTAGTTGTTTAAAATATGATAATTCATGCGGCGAGAATCTTTAGCGAGAGAACTTCTTTTTGATTTCATAAATACCTTAAAAATATATTGAAAGAAATTTTACTAAGTTAGTCTTACAGATGAAATGAATCGGCGGCCTGTTAAAGGGGTTATCAAAAAAATTAGTGTTGTAATTAGAAGTTTCACTTTATAAGAAATCACAGCAAACTATCAAAAACTGTATTTTTACAACAAAAAATATTTACAAAAGTCCTGATGGAGAGACAACTTGACCAAGCTGCATCTTGTCATCTGACTAATGAAGATGCCTGAAAAAGATTTTTGCAGTGAAAATATTGATGGATCACATCATTATATATTTTGAAATATTGATGTACCAGTGAATGGCAGCGATTCTCAAATTTTTGTCGCGTAGAATCAAGTGTGCCGGATCTAGTCCTCTCTATTTTCAGGGGACAGTCAGCTGATATCTATGCAGAGAATGACTGTAATACTATTTAGTTTGTAATAATGGTTATTACCCACCATGCAAAAATAGGTTGAAAAACATTGAATATCTGACATGATTTACATCAAACAAGCGCCTACATTTGGTTGAAAAAGTGAAGGGAGTTATTTTTAATTCTTGAAAAGATGTTGAAAACTTGATTTGCTATTTTTTTTTCCAGTGTCTATTATTGGACTCAAGTGGGACAAATTCAGACTGACCAAATACAGCCCAATTTTTAACAACTACTTGTGAAATATATCAAGACTATGGTAAAAATTTTGCCTAAAAACAACAAAATGAAGTCTGGTGTTTTGGGGGGTATAATTGCAATGTACTATCATCCATGACAAGACCTGTCTGAGATGTTTGAATGCACAAGAAAATAACTATTTGACAGTTAAAAACCTGGTTTGCTTTTAGTCCTGGGTAACTTTCAAGTACAAGTGAAGATAAAAAAAGGCCTTAAATATTTATGATCCTGTTAGCATTAGTTCAGATGATATTACTAATCAAATGAGCAACAAGCAGCCAATAATCCCCAAAAGAGGACAGGATCATTTTGTTGTTTTCCGCAATTGACTGGATTAGGACTGGATGTGTTGAAAAGAGCAGGAAAAGTAGTGTGAGACCCTGCTACACTGGAAGTACAGGTCCAGGAAGAGGCGGACACCTCATCCATTAATGCTTGCATGTAGACAATGGAAAGCTATTAAGAAAGAAAATGTGTTCACTCATTTAAGTCTTTTGAAAATATATATATTTTTCTGTTATGTTTAACATGGCTATAGGTGTGGTGTTGCACCATCTTCTTGAGTATTCACTTAAGGTCCATGTCCCGCCTTTGAAGGGATGGAGGTTATTACTAGCTACATTTGGGTTCTTATTAACTTTTAAATATGTAGTAAGTGTGCATTCATTTTGGTCTATTTACTACATATTTCAGATGCTTGATTGTCAGGTAATCTTTCTTGGCTTATTTAAAAGCGTCTAGTTTTCCCTGAATGAATCAATAAACTTATAATTGTTTTATATACTAGATGGATAGTGCCTCTTTAGGTGAGGCTTCCTATACCTCTAAAAGTTGCTTCTTTGCAGGTTGTAATTAGTGACTAGCAGCTGCTTGGGTTGATTATCTTGTCCATTCCATTTAAAGGTTACAATTTTGTACAAGCTTCTATCCAACCACCCAAACCTTGAATTTTACCCTTATTTATTACCAACTATAAACTATGTACTCAGTATGAATGTTCTTTGCTTTCAAAATCCGAGTTAAACCAACATCTGCCATTTTTGTTTGTTTCCTTTTATTTAGTGGATCTTTTTCTTGTCTAAAGCGAGGTGAGACACCGCTGACAATAGCTTGTGGTGACTTGGCATTCGACAGAGTGGGCAGCCCACAGACAGACACAGAGACAAGATGGGACACTTCAGTGACCACGGTCGGATGGTAAAATCCCCCGGTCCAACAAACTCATCCCACACGATCGATGGCTGCTGTGACAACAGCCCCTCTCGTCACAGGCTGGAGAACAAGCTGTTGTGAAGGTCTGAGAATGGAAGATAGGCCCCCGAGGGGAGGCTTGATTTACAACCCCAAGTCGAGATGGAAGCAGCATCGCCCACAAGCTTTAGACAGCCTCTAGAAAAATCAGTCTCTCTCACCCCATCGGTCTGCCTGGCTCACTTGTTCCAATGTCTCTTTGCCTGCATGCTGACAAGCGAGAAAGGGCTGAAATGACACCCAGCCCTTGAAAAACAATTCCTTTATTCCTTTACCTTTAGTTCTGTGCATGCTGAAACCTGGGTGTCAACTTTGGCTTTTTTTAGTTTCCTTTTTGCAACCTTAGCCAGAGGGGGAATCAGCTTGTCATTGTCTGACAGATTTAATGCTAGGGATGATGATAAACTTGACATTTCATGTTGTTGCAGCCCACTAAGACAATCATAGTGTAGGACTCTGAGGAGGTCAACTGCACTGCAAGACAAAACAACCTGCAGGATTACATAATGCAGTGTTTTGCAGAGGAACAGGTCAAATAAAAAATAATGTTACAATACTGTTTAAAAGACAAATGAATGTATTAATTCTGATTGCTAAGAAATCAGAACATCCTGGATGCATTTGTGACATCTTTTTTTATGCACAAGAAAAAGACCAAGGCAGGTCTGATTTATTTTATACATTTATTTTTTAGATATTTGAAATAAGAAATTGATGTTCTTTTTGTTTACTTTTAAGCTGCCTCTTTTTTTTTGGGGAAGGGGTAGCTGCAAAATTTCTAAAGAAAAATTGTTTTTCTGACAATGTCTGTCCGACAGTGTGAGGCGCTTAGGAACCATCATGGTGTCTCCATATCTTTATAACAGTAAAAGTTGGTTTTAGATTTTTAATGCATTTTTGAGAAAAAGAAATAAGATTTCTAGTGACTCAATAGTTACTCAACAGAGAAAAAGAAAAAAGTGACAATTGTCAGATTCTGATCTCTGGCTTATGGATAAATAAGCTAAATGGAGTCAATTGACATTTTATGTCATTTTTATCCATGTAACGTGAGTTGTCATGATCCTGCACTTTTGACCATATATATCTGCTGCTCTTTTTAAACTCTAATGCCACCCTTACATGCAGTGCACCCGCCCCCACCCCCCGCATCCTGCTATCTTTAATCTGATGCGAGTGGCGAAGAAACCTGCGCCTCCATCTCTCCCTTTCCAGAGCTGTATCAATATTCATGGGTCTGCCGGGTGGCGTTTGTGCGGGCCGGCTGTCTCATTAGCCTTTTGATCCCCTGGCAGGCCTGTCGGGCGTTCGCGGCGGCGCCAATAACAGAGCGAAGCGTTGAAGTGCAGAGAGGAACATCTGCTTGCATTGATCTCCATATACTTTCTTTGCCGTTCCATCCACACGCATACACAGCTGTAGCCCACAGGCACATGAATACATGCATTTACTGTACTATACTTTGCTTCAGCCTGGGTCGTCGCATAAGACAGTGTATGAATCTAATGCCATTAACAGTCTAGGGAGGAATTTATTAGGAATTGGTTCAAAACAGAAAACATCTTATTTTATAGTTTTTAAATTGTTTTTTACTGTAAAGCAGAAATACGCTTCATTCAGGATGCCTTGAAAGGTTTACTAGAATAGGACGAGTATTTAAGTTGTGCCCTCACTGAATTTTGTTGTTTTGCTTTCTAGGTAGGCAGCAGTGCTTACAAAGGGATATGACTGTTTTTGGGTTTTTTGCGTACATTTGGACACATTCATTCTCTCAGTTTAAATTCTATCAGTAACTTGGTCTCATCAGTCACTAATAGACTTTTTGTTCAAGATTTATGAGACCAAAAGGAGGAAAAAAAAGTAAATTTTTTATACCTTCTAACATGTATATTTGATATGTACTGATGAAACCCCTTTTTTAACAGGTGGCAATGATTGTCAGAAAGTTATGCAGAAAGTATGACCAAAGCTGAAATTAGAACCATTTTTAATAGTTGGACAGGTTTCTACTAAAACTGTCCATGAATCAGATTTAGACAAAAAGGAACTGAATGTTGTTAAGAAAACAAGCAATGGCAAAATCAGTATGGAATATTGTACTAATGTTGTTTTGGTACATACCACATTTCAAAGAAAATAAACTCCCTTCCAGCACTTTTTGGTCCCAGATTTATACCATGCTGTAGGCATCAAAGGCGTAAAACAGCATGCAACTGGTAAAACCTAAATTTATCTTCATATAAATTCATCACATTTGCAAAATATTCAACAAATACATTTTGCATAGAAGCAATATTCTGCACAGCTTAATATTGTCTATTACTGTGGTTTAACATGCTGTGCAGCTCCTAAGAAATTTATAACACCAGGGTAATAGAGGAGACTTCTGCTGTGCATTGTTAAATGCTTTCTGCACTGCAGCTAGAAAAACAGTCCAGTTAGTATGACATCATGACATCTAAACAAAGGCAATCCCTGCACCTGAACGCTGGGAAGATCTCCCTCTGAAATTAGATCTACTGTGAGTAAAACAGAACTGAAGAGTGGGAGTTTGTCTCCTATAGCCCCCTTGGGAGCAGGTTTGCGGATCAATACAACCAGTGTGTGTTATAACATTAAACCTCCTTTAATGGCACTAATGAGGAGAACTACTGACAGATACTCTGTAAAGCCAGGGTCAGAGAACCAGCTTGTTAGCAAGCAGTTCATTAGATAAAGTGTGTTTTTTCTGGTCACATGAAGCAGCAGTCTTGATTCAGGAAAACTATGATATAAAAGTAACAAGATCAATAACTCAAATAAGGTGAAAGATAATTTAGCTTTAGTATTGCTGGACTTTAAGGTCAGTTATTTTTTTTCTTACCAAAAAAATCCCTCTAACTCAAGTTTTTGAACAGATAAACTCTTACAACAGGTCACAGTGTGACGAAAAGCGCTATGATTGCAGGATATGTTATCCAGCCTTAAATGCCACAGAAAATGTGTCTCAGCAGAGCAGCTACTGACATCTTGACAAACAAGACCCCATTTTTATCCATCTACACATGAACACACACAAGGAGAGACACTGCTACTGGAAAAGGCTTAAACTCGGCAGGTTCTTTGCAAAACAAATCTGACATTCACAAAGTCTTCGTAAAGATTGGGGGGAACAAAAGGGAAGAGGTAACGTACCTCGCAGCGGATGGTTTTAAGTTCAGGACAGCTGAAGCGGAACCGCCACCTTCTCTCTGCGTCTTCCCCAGAGTGAAGACTTGGGAGGAGAAGTTGCTCCTTCTCTGGCTCTGGATCGTTCTGCTTCTGTCTCAGCCCATCTCACTATCATACCCCACTCCCTCCCCCCTCTTTCACCCTCCTCTTAGACTCCTCCTCTCTTTTCTAACCTGCTCCCTTCATCATCTCCTCCCTCTCCTGCACCAAAAAAAACTTAGTGTTAAAATTGCTTTAATTACATTACCACTCATCCTGTAAACGAGTCGTCTAGGGTTGCTAAAATGTGAGCAATTTTTTAAACTGTGGTGTTAGACAGCAAAATATATGATATACCGGTTTCTTCACTCTGGGTCCTTCAAGCTAAAATAGTAATTTTTATTTTTGGAGGGATTCAAACTAAAACATTTTTTAAAAAATCAGCAAAATGCTCTTAGAGTTTAAAGAGATAACCAACCTCCTGTAATCTGCAGCTACACACTGCCGTTCAGCGAGTACGTTTATTTCATGCATGTCATGAACTACAGTGCAAGACTGATTCGCAGGTAAGATAAGGGCAGGATGATATTGAAGGCATTAACAGACTGCCCTACGCAGCAGAAATTAAGCCCACTGGCAGGAAATGTATGAGATGATGGCCAAAGCCTGGCAAATTAGACCATCCCTACAGGTTAAAGTACTTTTAATGAGATGCTAGAGAAGTGAAGCTGAAGTGAGTTTTCTCTAGATCTACAAAGAAACTTAGCCCCTCATCCACCTATTTCCATGCCTCACGCCCTGGCCAACTTACGGTAAAAGAAAAACTGATTTATTTTGGAAGTGTTTCTCTATGCAGTCTGTGTTAAAACTAAATGATCTACACTAAAAATGATGTCTCCAAACTGTTAACAGTTGAGAAACTACCTAATGTGCCTCCCATCTCCCTTTAGTCAGGGAGCAATTGTTGTACCGCAGAAATTTATAAGGTTTAAATTTGTTTGAGATGGTATTTAAAAGAATATCATGCAAAGTTGTGTATTTTAGGGGTACACATAATGCATGATATAATCACTAAGATGTTAACATTAATAAATGTGTAAAAAATGGCCATAATGCCTATTAAAAGAATCTTTCTATTAAAAAGAAAAGAAAATCTAGTGGTGAATTTTACCAAAATGTATTTAGAGTTTCACAACCAAATGGAGACCAGCTACATTTCTCACGTAATAAGCATAATAACTGATTATTAAGTGTATCTTTCTGTTGTGTGAAGAAAGCTGTTTTTGATAACACTATACATTTGCTTTTAATTTTCTATATGTAAAAACAGATTTTAACTCAAGGTTAACAGGCTTGAATCTGAACTACCATCAAAAGGCAGAAACTGGAAGAGTTTAATGTTTTGCTCAAATAAATATTTTATTTGCAATTTTCATTACTTTAGATCAAATTTTCTAAATGAACTGAAGCTAGGCATACATCAGCTAGATATTAATTCAAAAAATTCTGTTTTAAAGGCTAAAAAATAGAGTGCATTCATATTAAAAGACTTTCACCATGTGGTGAATTTTTAAAAAATCCGGGACAGCATGCAAATTGGACCCAGAAATCTGCTGTGGAGGGTGCAGTATTACCTACAGAAACAAAAGGGTACTTAAAAGCACAGTAGGTTCATTGGATCAGGAAATACACCACCCAGTGGTGCTCTACAGTTTCACTTACTCTGAATAGCAGATTTGTTACCTTTATTATTTTCCTTAAATTAAAAAATAGCTCTCTGCAGCAGATGACCACCCCTGGATTCCTCTGCACCGACCAGCTCCCATTCTTTTCTCCTTCATCTCTTTTCCCCGTCTTCCACAGACACTGCCTCTGCCCCTGTTTCCATAGTGACACTTTCCCCGACTGGCTCGACATAATCAAGTGAACTGGGTGGGGTTGAGGGGTAAAAAGAAAGGTAATGAGTTAGGGTGGGGGTCTGTGGGGTGGCCCGGCAGTGGAATAGCCAAGTTGAGGAGGATTAAAAGAAAACAGGAGGAGAAAAACCAAACAGCAAACCAGAAAATGTCCCAATAAGGATGGTTTGTCAGCGCTTAACAGTGCCTTTCGGCCAGATTCATCCTGGCTGGTGTCTGGGATCCGGATCAGGTGCTGTTGAAAGCTTCTTGGCATATGGCTAAAATAATTATGGTGCTCATCAAATAACTGGATGGCCACTTGTGCTTTGTGGCAATGGTCCCACCAGAGTAGAAATGAATTATCAGAGTTGATCAAACTGAATTTTAATGCAAGTGATGCTCAGCATGAGGTTCTAACTCGATGCATCAAATGCTGATATAACATTATGCGCAACATTTAGGGGGCATCAGAAACTATTCTCCTTTAGCGTTTTAAATAAGCCATCGGCATCACTATGCAGTGTGGTCCTTTCAGCTCCTCAGCCCATCAGTCTTTTTGACGGATGTTTAATAAATGTTTTCCAAATTCATAACGCCATCATTAATCTAACCAACTTTGAGCCACCAACTTTTCCTGTAACTCAGTCATTCAGTGGAAAGAAACAACGATGATAAGGACCACAGACTGCTAGGGTGTATAAAGGTGAATCAAAGCACATATATATATTCAACTGTTCAGAGTAGGAATAGGGATAACCAGAGTATGTGTTAAAAAATAATAGTGGGCTTTAAAAAGGTGAGCAAATCCCCATACAGTTTTAATAGCTTTTATCGCCATCTACAGGGAACACTGCCCATTCTGTTTAACATCCCACATTAATAAAATATTAAACTTGTTGTCAGGCAACCGAAAAGTGAGAAAAAGAAGAGAAATAGAATATTAAGCTTCACCAAGTCCAACACTTACTGTATAAACTTAAAATATGCTGGAAGATGTAATCCCTCTTGAATAACTGAATATCAATTTTATCCTTTATTATTTTAATAACCAGATTTTAAAGAGCTGACCAACATCTGGCAGTCCAGGATGTTCAGATGAGAATATTTGTGACTTGATGGTTCAACAACTTGAAAGTCTCCAACTCTTTGGAGCGATGGTAGACTGTTTCAGTGGGAATAAAGCATTCAACTATTCACCCCAGTTAAATAAATGGAGATCAATGGATTTCCCTCAGTCGGCGCTTTATTTTCATATCTTTGCAAAGAGAGAACAGGTTATCATACAGCCCTTATTGCTCTGTATTCAGCCCCGTTCTACCTGGACAGAGTATGTTCCCCTTACTTACAACAACAAAGGTAGTCAGGGTCAAAACAAATTACGGAAACTTTGGTTAAACTTGTTATGAATAATCCTTGAGAAAGAATCTGGCTTGTTTTGGGAAGAAGCTATGTCTGGTCTACAAACACCCTTACACATGAGAATTGTGTGGCCTTGCAGGTGAAAGAGACTGAGTGAAAACTTTTATAGTAAGTAAATAGGATAAATTAATAAATCAAGTAAGAGAAATCTAAATTTTCCGACCACACTTGATCTTACCACATTAAACATGTAATTTGTTACAATGTTGCTCAGAACAAGGCAGCACGGTTGCTACTAGGCTGCATGGCTGCCAGATGCAGATGCATGGCTGCCTTTCCTGGCTTGTGGTTGCGAATAGGCTGCTTTTTAAAATACTTATGCCATTTAAGTCAGTCATGAGTAGTAATGTTCCAGCTTTTATACATTCACAAATTTTTTTTAGTAGTTCATGATCACAACACTAGAGGTTCCAGTAATGGGTAGCTTGTTTTACCGGGTCCGAAAGCCAATGCTTTAATATATAGTTCTTTGCATCTTTGGAATAATCTACCTCAATACATCTGCTGCACTCATACCAAATTATCTTTCAAAAAGATTCTGAGAAAAAAAAAAAAAAAAAAATCACAGATTTTATTACTAACTGTTCACATTGAGCTTCATGAACTGTGGGTATCGTTGAAGCAATATGGCCAAACGGTTCAATGCCTCATGAGGCCTCGTCTCACAGTAAATATTACAGTCAATATTGTTTACTGTATGTGCAGTGCAAAAATAAAAGAGCACATTGAACAAGCTAACAACAAAGAATGAAGTTACTTTTCTTGCTACAGCACTTTCTATTTGTATAGAGTAGCTATGCCTTAAGGTCATGAAGCTAATCTTTAAAGTTAGCAAACTATGTTTAAAAGTGGTTATTAGGACCAGTTTTGCCAGGAAAGAGAGAATGGTATGGTTAACTCACCTAGCCTTCTAGTTAGTGAGGAATCCTGGAAGCAGCTTGTCAGCTGGTTGTCCGAAACAGCTTCACCCAAAGTCCATTTTCAGTTTAGTTTGCTTAAAAAACAATGCGTAATACTCAAAGTAGCCCATTACTTTTATTTCGTTATTTTTCCCCTTCATATTTTTCATTTCAACGTCTCAGTTCTTGGTTCTCCCCATCCACATGTCGTCTTCTTCTTCTTCTTCTTCTTCTGTTTAATGGCGGTTGGCTAGCAACGGCTGCCACAGGTGATGCTCGCTAGCCTAATCAAGGCAGAATCTGTACCGTTTAAAGTGGTGCGTTTGCGGCTTTAGGAAATGTCATCACCATTAGAGCTCAGCTACAACAAACAGTGGCAAATTTGTATCTGTAAGGACAACTGAACTAGTAAAATGATCTGGCATAAGCAGTGGTGTCAAAGTACACACATTTGTTACTTAGGTAGAGGATCTATATATATACTGAAGTTTAAAAACACCCTGGTAAAAGTTGAAGTATCAACTTGACACTCTTTACTCAAGTAAAAGTGAAAAAGTAGCCTATGTGCTTAAAACTTCACTTAAAATTATAAAGGTATAAAGTAACCTCAAAAAGCAGCCAGATGCCACGATGATATGAATTAAAAAGCTCAATTGTTAGAGCTATTTCTAAAAAATTATTTCAGATAGGTCCAAGGATGAGGGAGGTCTTGTTGGTCTCCCATCTCCGGCTACGCTCTCGCCTGTGTCTGACTTTTCAGACATTTCAAAAGATTCAGTTTATTTATATAGGCGCCTAATTCACAACACGTCATACCAAGGCGCTTTACAGTTCACCAGATCATCCAGTCAAATTGGAAAGTTTTCTATGGAAGGAAAACCAGTTGATTTCATGGACTATCATTGACTTTAATGCAGTCCCTCACACTAAAGTATGCTTGTGAGCGAGGAGTGAGGGTAAAAACTCCCTTTTAACAGAAAGAAGCGTCCAGCAGAACCAGGTTCATTGTGAGCGGCCATCCTGAAAAATAAGAGTAGTGAAGTGGGCAAAGTATAGATACCTAAAACCTTTTAGATACCTAAAAAGTGTACTTAAGTGATACTGGACACCTCTGGAGCATAAGAATGCTGCCGCCCAAGAAAGGTAGCAGTACCTGCTTATTTAGCTTAGAGACCTCCCGATATTCCTTTACTACATAGGAGATATATGGTTTCCCACAATTACAGGACATATAAAGGGCACAGTCCCCTTCATGATGTCTAACAAAGATACACAATTTCATGCCATGTATTCACCATGCATCTTTATATCTTTTAGGTGATAACTTCGGCCATTTGGTATATTCGTGTAACTTTTGTTTTTTGTAGTTTTCCTGAAGGCTGTAGTCCCTTTTTGAGAAGCAGCATTCAAATGTGTCTATGTTCTGTAATGACAGCTGGAAAACTAAAGGCTGTTCAGATTTAGCACCTTGGATAGTGCTCTCAGTGTTGAACCTGCTAGGAGCTAGGAACAGGAAGTAGGAATCATGGTTTGCACTATTTGGAATCAGCCATTCCTCTTCTGGAAAAATCAACCCATAAATTGACTTCTCATCATTTTTTCATATATGTGAACATAAAAATCTTTGGAGGTACAATATAAGTAGAAACAAATATATATTTTCAATACTTTTATTGTACAATGGAAATCAGGTGAAAAGAATGGGGACCTTTGTAATGCAAACAAACATGTTCTTTTAACATTCCCTTTTGTTAACTTGTAAACTCCCCTCTCAACAACCAAAAAATTTGAATAAAACAAAGAAATGAAATAGGGAAATAGCATAAAAAAAATGCAAATAAAAATTCATAAAATTCAAAGTTCAAAATTCAAACATGTCACATTTCAAAATTCAAAAAATGTAAGTTAATGAAATACAAAAATTGTCCAGCGTATTAAAAGGCTAATTGATAATTTATTTTTCATTTTATTACAGTTTTTTTTTGTGTGTGGTTAGAATAGATTTTATTTAAGATGGTTTGGAAGAGTGTAAGAAAAAGAGACATTAAAACAATATTTTTTCCATTATTTAATGATTTTCTCTGACTTTCAGAGTTTGTGGTCCTCCCTTTGATGCTGCTTGTTTCTAGGACATAACTGCTGCAAACCCTACAGTATATTCTGTAAATACAATTGTATTATTTTGAAGAAGCGGCGAATTCACCCCAGGGGAGGGTGACGGATTGGGTTGTTACAGATCATCGTTTTACAGCATTAATCACCACTGAATGGGATTACAGTCAGCCGCCTTCCTTCCAGTGTGATCGACGAGCGGCAGCGGCATGACGTGTGAATCATCTAATTCTCTATCGATTTCCCCCCGCAGCTGTGATACGGTCTGCCCTCCCCCCCAGCAGGAAGGTCGGGAAGCCGGGTCAGCCGCCCCTGGACCTGGAGCAGATTTAGAGCTGTGATTAAAATGAAACTTCAGGGAGGAGGCTGAGGGTTATGGGGATCCAGTGTGGAGTCACAGAGGACCAATTCTTTTCCACAAGGCTTTTCTGGTGGTATTGTCCTCTAGGAAAACTTTTGACACAAAGAAGAAAAGAAAGTGCACAGGTTATATGCATGAAAATACACCAGGAAATAGATTTTCATCTGAATCTGATGAGGTTTTTGATTTAGCTACTTACTCACCTGCTTTTGCATCTGTTACACATACAGGAAAATTTCCCATCCTCTCCTTCTGTGAAAGACAAATTAGTTGTTGGGCTTCCCCATAACCACCATGTTGGCAGAATCCCTGTCATCCAATTTGGTGATAGCCCAACCTAAAAGAGTGTTTCCTCTCCAAGCACAAACTTGTCTGAAAGATTTATGTCTCACTAACTCTAAATTCCAATCTCAGCCCGTTAGTTATCCCCGGCTTTAGTTTAGTTGGCAGAATGACTGACAGCTGGCTGATTGGGGAGCTGTGGATTTCTGTGCCCTCAAGTCAGATTCTGTAGGGATTCGACCAATTACCGCTCAAGGGCATCAAGACAAGGCGTGGAGTGTTGACGCCGGTGCAGGTTGTACTCCAACCCCTAATGGTGTTCGTCGGAGCCAGAGGGTACAGTACTGTAGGACGCGGAGGAAGAGGAACAGCAGATAAAACGGCAACACAACGAGGCTTGGCAGGTTCCGTTCCTGATAATTGGGTGAAGAAGGCGATCACTATCGGGCTGCAGAAGCAAAAGGAACAGCAAAAGGTGAAAGATAAGTCTGTATAATCAATTCAGCAACATAAAACGTTACTTTCATTAGGATTCTTTTATAAAAAAGACAAGTCTATTTTGTATATGTATACTTAAGTCTTCAGTAATGCTTCACAAGGTCATAAACTCCTGATTCCCTCATAGGAAACCATAAGTGAAAAGAAATATATTGGCTTCCCTCCTTCCTTGCTGCCACGATCACTTCTATAAAATTGCAGTTCTTGCAGTAAAGTGTGCATTGTAAGCAAGTACTTTAAAAAATGAAGTGCTTAGATAATCCCCTATGAAACCCATTTTAAATTTGTTGTTAAATAGCAGAGGATGATTTCTGAACCTGAAGGCTGAGAGAGTAAAAGGCTGGTCATAAGATAAGCAAACTTAGTCTCTGCTGCTTGTTTTGGTCTGTGAGGTTTCCCAGCAAAGCAGCGGTGGGCTTTATTTGAAGCCCGACTCCCCAAAACCAATAAACAGACTCTGAAATCAGCCAAGTTCTTCTTTGAAGACAGACCAGGCCAGGTTTTTGCCTCAGCTTCAGATCCCTGCCGTGCAGTATAAAAAAAAGACATATACAGATAGAATAAACTAGTTTTTTGACATGACTTACACCCTATTTTACATAAATCTAGTTATTAAAAAGTTATATTGAACATTACACTTTCACTTTCAACATCAAACGTATGGAAGATACAAAGCTGGAAACAAAAACAAAGAAACACCATCTTTTTTATATGTAGCTCACCGATATATAAGATTAAATTAAAGTTTTAATATAATTTCAAAGCTAATTTAAGTGTGCAGTTGAATGGTTCCTCAGAGAAATATATATATAGAAACACTCAGCTGTAGAGGCATGTCTTCAGTATGGTTTTAAAAGTAACTCAGCATGAGCCGTCCTTACATATTCACTGGTGACGCAGATGCAGCAAGGTCGCACAGCATCATTATATACACTTAGCCTATGGGTCGATTAGTATGACATTATACGAACATAAGGTTTTATATTTAACAACTTTTTAAATTATTGAAGAATTTATAGTATTAAAGAAAACTTTATTTTCTATTTATTTTGATATGCTTTACAACTGAGATAAGCAGAAACTGTTGACTACGTTAACATGTTCACATTATTATATATTATATAGAATTCAGTGAATACTCTATCAGTTTTCATTTGTTTTATTTTTTATCAGCTCTTTGAAGTATCATATTTAATTTAGTATGACATTATCCTGATATGTTGTATGCTTATTTCATTAAAATCACTTGCATGTAGAAATTGGGTCAAATTAATTAGTTTAGGTGGGTTTGCAGTTTTTTGCAATGTTTTATTCAGAGATTTCAATGCATTTTATTGGGGTTTAATGCAACAGATCAACAAAGGGGTGCACGATGTTAAGTCGTCAGAAAGTAATGTACTTTTTTTTATATACATTTCAAAAAGGCTGGGTTGGATTTGTTTTCAGGCTACCTTACTCAATAATTTGTAGAGCCAGTAAGTCCTTCAGGTAAACTATAATAGGATCAGCGCCTAGATACTGAAATTGTTTCTGCAGCTGGTTTTTCAGTGTTTATGGTCATTTATCTTCTCTTGTGCCTGCTTTAAAAAAAAAAAGCATTCCTGCGACATGATGCTGCCACCACTGTGTTTCACAGGTAAGACTGTGTGTTAGTTTTCCATCCGATATAAAGATTTGCATGCAGGTCAGAAAGTTAACTCTTGGTAACATTAATTAGGGGCACTTTCCACCTTAAGTTTGCAGAATCCCTCTAATATAAAGTGTTTTATTTATTTATTTATTTTTTTACAATAGTTCATCTATATATTTCTTTTTATCCTAATCCCAATTTAAGCCTCATCCAGAATCTTTTAACCGACTTTCTTAAAGCTAGTTGTTCAATGATTATTATTCTGCCTCACTGCTAATCTTTTAACTGTGCTGGTCTACAGAGATTCCTAGAACACTATGCAATATGAACAATAAAATTAAGGGGTAGGAAAACTTTTGCAGCGTTCTGTACCAGTAAGGCTTTGGTCCTGTGTTTTGTGGACTGTTATAAGATGTGTGAGCGTGTGTGAGGGAGTTTCTGAAGATTGCACACAGATGCACAGCAGAAACTGACTTGTAAATGATGTCTTTCATCTCTCGACTTTAGATGTGGCTGTCATCCCCTTCCATTATAAAGTGGGATGAAGTGGGACACACAAGACAGGAGGGTGAGAACAAAGGAGGCTGTGAAACGTGCATACATACACACACAGACACACACCATGCTGGACAGGTAAGGGGAGTCATAATTACAGGAGGAATTACTCTTCTTATTTGAACTTTCTTCGCAATATTTCAGGAGAGACAATCTCGTAAATGTATGGGTTTGGAAAGCGAATGAGCTGCTCTCTTTGCTCCCTCTGCAAACAACGTTGCGGTGCCCTCGAGGATGCCACTTAAAGCCCAGCTTGCTCCACTGGAGCTGCTCAGTGGCCAAAGCTGCAGACTGTAGCTGCACTGAGTGAATGTCTGCAAGAATTTAAAGCAGGATGGTAAAAAAATAAAATAAAATAAAGCAGCAGCACAAAATCCCTCTGGGATAATTTCAAAGAAACTCCCAATGCACACATTGCCCAGACAAATGGCAATTCATGGCAAAGCCACAAGATGGAGAATAAAAGTCCCTTAGGGATTTTCAGGTTTGATAAAACAGGACATTCTTATATAAGCTGAACAGTCAGGGATGTTTATATTGGAAATATTTGGTTTGGGTGTAATTCCCTTTTCCTCTCCTATTTAAATCATTTCCTATGTTTTCAGTTATGTCAGATACTATAGATTAGATTATTAGACTATATTCACTGAAACAGCTTTTCACCATCCACACAATAGTTTATTTATTTTTGATTAAGTTTCCTTCATTTACTAAAAACATATTTTTTTTCTGCTTTGCAGGCCTCAAAAATTAGTTTTAGAAAAATCATACTATGTAAAATCGTTTATCAGTATTAGTCAATACGAAACAGTGTTCTCCATCATTGACAGCAAAAGATTTTGGACATTTTTATTGGCGAAATACATGAATATGGATGCTAATCAAAACAACTTGCTTCATATAGCTCAAGCAAGTTCTGCACATCATCTATTGATTCTTATTTTAGGTTTTCACTTCTTTTCACATAGTTTTAAAAAAACTACAAATTTTTCCTACCTTTTTAAGAGGCTAAAAGGTAGGATCAGAATATTAAATATGGAACAAAACAGCCGCAAAAAAGGATTTTTGCAAAGGCTGTAGTTTCTAAGTGTAAAAAAACAGGATAAAGAAAGGAATGTAGTACTTTAAAGGATTCAAAATCCCATCTGAATATCTGCAGTGATTCTACCCATTACTCGAACGCTGAAACCTAATTGGAGTTCATAATCAATTTCTGTGCCTACATCGACTGGCATTTTAGAAAGCAGACCACAGTAATGTCAGTGACAGGTGTGAAAATGCAGTTATGTGGTTGCTTGTTTTGCTGTTGTTGGACCAAAACCCCATTTGCAGGGGCAATCTTATCTTAGCCAAAAACAAAACCTGAAAAAAAAAAAGCAATGGTTTACTACATTCCTTATAGCTGCAGGGCAGCATTGTTGAATAAGTTTAACAGGCGTTTGCTTAAGGACAGAAACAGAGAAGAAAGAAGGAGTGGGTGGGTGGAGTATTCACTAGCAAACCCGATCTTAATGAGAAATGCATGCAGAAGTGGATAAGCGGCACTCTTCACCTTACATACCAAGACCTTGGCTGCTGAGACGGCTTCATTAAGTCCACCAGACTATGGACTGTCACTCCTGCGTAGGGCCAAGGCAGCTAAAGGAATGGGAAACAACAACACAGTAATAACATTGACATTTACAATAGGCGTTGGGTATCATATCCAATTTCTCCCTGCACACCCTTAATTCCTTTTTAATTGCTTTTCCGCGTTGGTTCCGGGATAAGGCCGTCTCTCTTCATTTATGAGAATGGCGAGATGGGGATAGTCCAAGACTGTGTGCGTGCATGGACAGCTGATGGAGAGTTGGGGGTGGAGGTGTTAGATGTATCAGACGTATCGAATGCTAAAGGGGCTGTGTTGAAGAAATGGCTGCGATAATTATTGGAAGAGTCAAACAAATCAAATACTTTAAAAAAAGCTTTTTTTTAATACTACAAATCTGGTTTTATTTGATCAAATGATTGAAGACTTAAATGATTATATACAGACTGTGTGATTAATTATTTGGCAGCATGCTTCTAAATGAATATTAATCCATGAAATCAAAGTGTTTAAGAGAACAAGAACACAAAATGCTTCATGTTTTCTATTCTCTGTACCAATTAATGGTTTGATTATATTAACTTGTGCATTTAATTCTAACAAACATCAATGGATCCTGACAAATCAATCACGGAAATAAAAGTGATTGCAACTTTCATTATCATTTTCAAGCTATGCTTTTCTGATTTCCTCCCAATGGTTAGTAGCTTTCAGGTCAGCGCAGTACTGTTAGGATAACAGTACTCTGTGGTAAACGAATGGCTGTAACATCAGCATGAATAACAGAGAACAACGAGAAAACAGGTTTTTGTTGCCTTATGCAAACAAAAATCACATTTCAGCAGCTTGTGGTTGGTTTTCACAACAACATGTGATCCATTATTCAGAAAAAGCTCCAAGCTGAGGGTGACTGCCCTTTTTCCAAACTAATAAATAAAAAAACAAACAGATGGACCTTACCTGGACGGGGTTCAGAGCTCCAACCTTGATTAATGGCACAATTAATGTTATCAACATCCTTATGTGGATCTGTGGTGTTAAATCTTAAAAGGAAATATTTGCTGTTACAGCGCTAAAAATTGACATGAAGGTCAATTATAAAACAGCACATTTTAAATGCACAATATTTAATTTATTGTCTGATGGGTGGAATTCAAACAATAGTATTAATATAGCATATTATGAAAGGCTTATTGAGTAAGGACGTGGAGCTTGGGGACAGGAGCAGAAAGAGGCAGCACAAAATATTGAAAACTAGCAAGTTTTTATCCTGAGGTGGAGGAGAGTCACATTGCATCAAGGTGAGCTTGATCAGAACATTTGAGCAGCTGTGTAGAAGAGTAAACAAAAGAGACTGTGGGAAGGCGAGTAATAAACACAGCCACAATCTGAATACAGCAAATTGTAGTTTCCACCTGCTGTTCCTAGCTTCTATACCATCACCTTTAGTGGGGTTCACAGTAAAAACGCTATCAAAGGTAGGAAAGGAGCTCTGGACCGCTGTGCTGTATCCATACAGCCTTCCACGTTCTGGACGTCATTGTGTGGCGAAGACACATGAATGATGCTTGTCAAATCAGAACCAGGACCTTTTAAAATAGAATGATGTCACACGTGGCTGAAGCTTTCCATTGAAAGGACTCGAACCTGTGTGTTTGCAAACAAACACACAGAGTACACGTGAAGTAATAACATATTCTTGCTAAACTCTGAGAGGTGTGTGCCTTACATTCCATCATGCAAATTATTTTAGGAGTACAGGAGTTTTTTATGCTTTATATAGGAAGCATCCTGCTTCCTCCATACTGCCAGACCTAAACATTTTCATGGTAACTGCTTACGCACTTCCACTATAGCTTAAGAGTCCTTACCAAGGGAAAATCCTATTCTGAATAGTGCAGGTCCACTGAGATCAACGATGTGGAGTTCACTATGGATGATGTTTGTTACTGTACAATGATAAACTGTCACGGTTTGGTTGGGGTTTGAGGACCCAAATGCAGAGGCAAGGAGGCAGAGGTGAGTTTCTTGTGGATTTAATTAAAGGTAAACAGACAGCTGAGGCAGGAATCCAAATATCCAAAAAATCAAACATGAAAAAAGTCAAACAAACCCCAGAAACCATACTAGAGACATTAGGGGGAAACAATGCTTAACGAGAGTTGGAACACAGTGAGGCGTTGAGGCGAGAAACCAGCACTGAGGAACTGCACAAGGAGTGTATTTATGAGAGACTGAACTATTGAGCAGATTGGGAGCAGGTGTGAACAGAGCAGACTGGAAAGGAGCTAGGGAGAAAAGGAGAACACTAGAGGGCAACAGAGGACAAACAAATTAAAACCTGAAAACCTAAATAAAAACCAGAAAAACACAACAAAAATAAGAAATAAATCAATAAAACAAGAAAACATGGACCAAAGCAAAACAGAGTACTCAAAAGAAAACATAACAGAACCAAGACTGTGACATAAACTATTTTAAGAAAACATGTTTTTATCTCCTAATGTTAAAGTAAGATAGGAGTTTTTAGATTTTAACACAATGCCATCACTAAAAACAACAACAAAAGATCCTAGATAGTTCTTTTGATGGATTAAAGTTGGTTAGAAGATCTGACTGACAAAACGCTGCAGTTTTTGCTCAGCGCATTTAAAAACTGAACAGTAAGCAACTTCAATGGACCAGCAGGTCCACCATGCTGCTGACGGACTGACTGACGGCGCAGCCCACTGCACCACATAACTTGGCAACCCTGGAGTTACTTTTATCCAGCAGAGTGTGTGGTGGTTAATCAAAGCCCATAATTTCCATAATTCATGGATGCCCATCTGTTTGCCACCTACTCCTATGCCCAGTGCAGCATAAACAAACTCAGGAGAGGGGCCAGGGGGCTATTTAATGACAGCATGGCTCACACACACACAACAGAGGTAGCATCCAGCACACACACACAAACACACACACATATAGGGAAGTCTAATACATCTTCTCAGGTATACCATAATTCATTTTAAACCTACTTGTTTAATCTATCTCCGATGCGGTATTTGCTTCATAATTTACACACAGTGGTGAAGCAATAATGTTTAGTAGGTGTGAGGTGATATTTATTGTGTCAAGTCTTTAGAGGACCCTCACATGAAATCTTAGATGTCCATCTTCAGACTGATGTGGTGTCCGTCTTCACCTGTGTCATTTCCTGCAGCCATGCAATTGAATATACTTCTGAAATAGATATATGAAATACTTTAATCAGATATATAAAAACTCTTATTATATTGTCTTCATACTGTACATAAATACATTTTGTTTGGTGATGATGCTGGTGCGCCTTTTGCAAGTGTCATTGTGAGCGAGTGAAAATGAGTTCCTGTGTCTTAAACAGATATATTGATAAAAATAATCAAAAAACCTTTTTGCTAAGATAAAGATAGGCACACTCCAAATTCTATGTAGGATGGTGTTTACGCAGATAAAAGTAGATGCTTACTGGAGGCTTTCCTGCAAAGAATAATAAAGAAAAAAAAAATTGGATCTTGTGCTTGTCCAAAAAAAATCTGAAAACTAAAACAGGGAAACAAGAACAAGTGGAAGATTGCAAACAGGCTGGTAGCATGAAGCTGCTGGAGACTAAGGTCTGCTGTGTTGTTTACTTCTGCAAGAAATGAAGACAAAAACATCCTCATAAAAGCCTTTCCTCGTGCATCTATGGATGCAAAATATGCTACACTTAACACTTAGTGCTTTTTGTACAATGTTATATTTTTTTTATTACTTCCATAGCCTCCTCTGCAAAGCTGTTCAGGTGTATGTTATTTGGTTAACAATCAAAGACTGTTAAGTTCAGCAGAAACTGAAAATGGCTTTGCTACTTATTAGCCTTTAAATGGTAATACTTACTGTAGGAGTCTAACTAGGAAATTCTTTTATCAAAATGCTTTCCAAAGCTAATGGAAATGCAGCATCCATTCAAATTAGATCAATTCAGGCAGGTATAGATCTGTGCAAAAGCTGAATTTACAGTGTTGGGAATGTTTTCAGGGAAAGGTCTGAAGGAAGCGGTCTCTTAAATTGATGTATTAAGTACAGTAGAAGATAAACTGCTTCCATTACTATTTTTGCTAACCCCCTTAGTACAAACAGACACGTCTAAAACTATGCTTTATAAAACCAGACCGCCCTGAAGAGTGAAAGTTATGAACTAAAAGCTAATCAGCTTAGCATTATCTGCTAGACTGCTAAAGAGGCTCAGGAACGCTCATTATTCTACATGTAGAGTAGTGGCGAAAAAAACACCTTGCATAATAGATAAATAAAAAAGATCATAATTAAAAGTTGATTGTTTGTTAAAATGTTGCCTCCTTCACTGCATTCCTTTCAAATATCTGGAGATTTCTAGACAGTCTGTTTTAGTCACTATAAAATATAGACCTTTTCCTAGCTAGCCAAGTTGGTTAACATTTCCAATGTTATTTTCAAATACTGGAACTAAATGTTTCTAATTTTATCCTTGAAGTCATTAAAACCAGTAACCTAACTAATTTACATTTTACAGTTTAGATCACTGCTACAAAAAGCACCATAGAGAGCATTCTGACCAGCTGTCTCACTGTTTATGTGGAGGCTGGGCTGATTTATTCAGATTGTGGGAGGAGGTGAGAGAATTAATTGAGAGGAAAAGAGATCATAGAAACATCTAATATGTCCATAAAAAGACTCTTTCTTCTTAGAGTCTTATGTCCTGAGCTCCCATAACATTATCATTGGCAAATCACACCCTGCACTGTTCTCCCTGCTGCCCTCTGGGCAGAGGCTTTGCAGCATCCGATGCAGTTCCTGCAGATTCCTGCAGAAAAAAACAACCTCTAAATCATGCCACAGACTTTACATCACACTGTGATAACACCAAACGAAAAATACAGAATATTTGCACCATATATGCTCTAATCTCCCATATAAATGCATTTTCTGCACCATGTTTTTTCTACCACACTGTTTACATTTGATCACTGCTGCAATTTATGGAATGGAAATTTTCATTTATTCTCTCAAAAGCTGTACTAAATGAAATTTGTGTACTAAACGACAATAAAAGTAGTCCAAGTGTAAATCATTTATCACGACACAAAAGAACAATAATGGATGCACTCAACACCACAGTCATTCTGCCAATATCTTCTGCCCTTACTAGGAGGGCATGATAGAGCAGGGATTACTCTTAAACTACACAATAGCATGTATTTTAGATACACCTGTCGTAATTGACTAATTAATAAACTAAGCGATGGAATTTGGACAAAAGACTGCTGTGGTCAAATCAAATCTGTAGTTAACATTTATGACCTTAAATCTTCAAGTATCATCTGGTGTTAGAGGGTCACAGATGTAATCAGAGCCCCTGTGACCCAACCACTGAGCTCGATTTAAAGCATTAAAGCTGGAATACACAGGGGAGATACAGAGACAAATGGGTTTTCACACACACACAAAAGAGAACTTTTTTTTTTAAAACTTTATAAAGTATCACAAGTTTCACTTAAAACTTGAAATGAATCTGAAATTGGATCTTTTTCTTCAAAACTTCTTGCGTCCCTCCCCTTTACTGTATGTTTATAGAACAGGATGCCATTCTGACAGCGGCTGGACTTCTGAGAGGCAGGTAAAGAGGATGCTGTGGCTCTGCTTCCTGAGGTTCAGAAGCATATTAAAAATTAAGCTGTTTACATGCCTGTCAGATTCAGAGAGGGTCATTCTTAGCTAGAGGATATATATATACGCATATATATACCATATATATATATATATATATATCAGTATATATATATATATATATATATATATATATATATATATATATATATATATATATATATATATATATTTATTTATTTATATTTATTTTTGGACCCACAGCTCATTCAGCAGCTCTTCTTTGTAGTAGACCCAAGAACAGAAAACATGTAAAGACTTTTTTCTTTTAAAAGTTATTTTCCAACAAGATTGGATAAAGACTTTTTTTTTCATTTGGAACAAATCATTGGAGAGCAGCCCACACAGATTGGAATCTGTCTCATTTCTTCTGTAATTCCATTATGACTAAGTCAATGTGGCCAACTGCCCTAGGGCCTCAGATCTGGTGGGGCCCCTGTAAGGCCCAGGTTTATTCTATGGGTTTGGTTAATTGTCCAGCAGCTAAATCCCTTCCTCTGCTCTGACCAGCTCAGTCGACCACTTAAAGATAAATTAATCTTAAAAGGTTTATTTTCTCACATTGGGGATGTTACTTCAAATAGATTCACATTTTTCCATCTTTTGTAACTGCATTTTTCATATGAATGTATTTTCATCTTCGGTGGTCTGTCTCCTTTAAAGGAAGCTTCAGAGGATTCATGCAGGCTTGGCAAAGAAAAGGTATTTACTTCAAGGGATTGGGCTATACGTTACACAATGCGTGACAACCTTTATTTCATTTCTACACTGATGAAATCTCATGGCAATATCTGTCATTTTAATAAGAAATATAATGATGGCATAAAGGGAAAAAAAAACATACCATATGCAGCCTATATGCATTTAAAACGATATAAATTTCACAGGAACTTATGCTAAAGTCCTAGGATATAATTTGATTTGTTATTCTGGGTATGCCTAATTTTATCTGTATTGATACAGGGGATAAATCTTTTGAGTCTAAGGCTACATTTTAAGAGGGTAGAAATTGGGATTATAAACATTTATTAAGATCTTATTCAATTCTGTATTTAAATGCTCTGTGGATGATAACATGCAAATATTAATGGAAATAAATAAAGTAAATGACTGAAATATGATTTGAATTTTGATTGCCTATTTTCTAGCTAGAAAATAGCCATAAGAACATTTCTACATGATAAAATCTACACATATGTGCAGTCACAGCAAATCTCAAAAAGCTTAAAACATGCAAAATCAGGAAAATGGTGAAGGAGGTTAAGGGGTACTAATTGACATAAAATAAATAAATAAAACTTTCCAGGAGAGCAAAGATTGGCATGTTCGGTTACCAAGTCTCAGTACAATCAATTAGAAGCTATCTACAGGCCATATCTACAAGGCCTATGGCCTTTGGTGGATAAGCTCAAAAAATATTTTTCTGTCCCACCATCACTGATGTGAGGAAGTTTGCTAAGACTTTAAATGATGCTGTTCTCTAGTCAGAAGAGATTACAGCTTTTCAGAGACAACATTTTAATGGGTTTGAGGTGAACCTAAGAATGAAAACAGCATGTATGACAAAAAACCAAACCAAACAACTCATGCCCACTGTCAATTACAGCAGAGGTTCTATAATGCTGTGGGCTGGTTTCCCTCTCAAAGACTGTAAACATCATAAAGTGCATTTAACTTCCAGTAGATCTTAGATAAAAAGAAATATCCGAGAAGGAGAAGATGCTCTGGGTGATGATTAGCATTTTGACAAATCATGACTGAAATTGTCCAAAACTGACCTCCTTTAGACCTATGAAAGCAATATGGTTAAAATAGAAACATTTGTGAGAGAAAAAGAAAGGACTTTAGTGTCAGGATCTGGTTGATCTTTGTGGACCCAAATGCAGAGGCGAGATTCTTGTGGATTTAATGAAGAGTTAAGAAACAAATGAGGCAGGAATAAAAAAAAAAAATCAGACATGAAAACAAAGTCAAACAAACCGCAGAAACCAATGCAGACATCTGGGGAGATCACTATTACAACGAGGAAAGCTCAGAGAGACAGAGTTGGAGGAAGTTAGGCGAGGGGAACCAGCACCGAAGAAACTGCACAGAGAGAGTAATCTATGGGGGAGACTGAAACAAGAGAGAGGGGCTAACAGGCAGATTGGGAGCAGGTGTGGAGCAGAACAGACAGGGAAGAGGAGCTAGAGGAGAACACAAGAGAGAGAGGGGGCGGCAGAGAGGGAGGAGGTAAAACCACAAGAAACTGAAAATAACCAGAAGGAAACACAGCAAAATAAGAATTAAACACTAAAACTAGAAAACATATGGAGCAAAAGGAAATACAGAAATACTCAAAAGAACCAAAACGGTGACATTTAGATTATGAGACCATTAAACAGATGTTCCAATTAAGCTTTTACTTTATAAAAAAAAAGAAAAAAATCAGAATAAAAGATATACAAATAAAGTTGTTTCTCTTCCACATAAGTGTGGATGTGCTGAAAAGCTCATGCTTTAAACAATTAAGTGGGGTTAACACTATATGAATAATTTGTTTTCATATCAGGGTAGGTTTTCACCAAGCTATTTTATATCCATAAGGAAAAACATTTTTACATGTTTTACATAAAAGCAAACAAATCAAACAGACAAGAAGCAGACATCTTAGAAGAAGCTGATTTATTGATTGTTGATCTTCCTAAATGCTTTTTTTTTTAAATGTATTTACATATTTCAGGTCTTTAACATAAAAGGACAATCGGGTAATTCTGAAAGATAAAAAAATATATTTAGGAAATACAAAATTATGTTTTGAGCTCCTAGTGACCTATTTACCTCTATTAACAATCTGAGGGATGTTTAGAGAGCAGGATTACACCACAGAGTCAGTATTTAAACCAAAGGTGTGCCGTTAATGTATATGCTCATGCATCTGTTGTTATCCATGAGGCATAACAAGAACTTTGAGAAACTCAAACACTTTTCCTCCAAATATCCACCGGTGCACAATAATCACATGTTGCATCATGTCAGTGAGGCAGCGCAACAACTTGTCAAACTCTTGAAGTCCCCATGAGAGCAAACATTCGATTTAACGTGTCAAATGAACCCAGACGTTGCGAAAAGCATTTATCCGTAATTACTTTCCGTCCATTCTCATCTGGGTGATTCTGTGTGCCTTGAAATATCCCTGGGCCACGGCGGATCTCAAATGGCTTTTAAAACCTCGTGATGGCTGTTTCCATAATGGCTCCATCATCTCATTTGTGCGTGCACTCTTACTGCGATGGCACAACAGAAGCCAATTATTGGCCATGTCTTTAAGCTTGAATCGGAAGGAGGCAAAAAAAAGAAATAAAAAAATCCACGCAATGATGGTTGACTTTATGTTTCAATGCAACACAAATCTCTTTTACGTTCAGAAGTGTTATTGTAGTCAAATGGGGAAAAAAAAAAGGAATAAAAATAATGAGAAGGTTTTGCCATTTCTTTTCTGAGCTCATATATGTTAGAAAAAGGGATGCTTGGTAGCAATTAATTGATAGACCAAATAGGAGCACACACAAATTAGCATACACACTCTACTGCTTGGAAATCTGATTATATAAGACTTCAAAATAGTATAAGAATAGCCTGACATGGTATGTAGACGTTATGTTCTTGTTAAAGTGTGTCATTTTTCAAAACTTTCCTTTTGTTGCAGTCTCCAGCTGAGATTTCTGCTGCGAATAGAACAATCATTTTCACTCACTGAACAGCAACAGAAAGGTTCAACTAAAGTGGGGATATGAATGTCTTCAGTTGCTAAACAAGCACAGGGTGAACCTCACTTGGTCGTTACTTATTCAAAGCACAAGCATGAGGGTCTTTACAAAAGGCTCAAGTTGGATTTCCAGCTTGTCAAATGAAGTAATTGCAGAGAGAGAGAGAGAGAGAGAAAAGAAAACACCTGAGGTTGTTTATCACTCTGAAAGAAACCGCAAAGAAATTTCAATCTCGTGGATAAGAAAAGATTTATAGCTGCACAAATTAAAAGTGCTCTGAAACAAGAGAGCAGCCTTTGATGAATACTGATTGGAGGCTGAAAAGTGTGTTAAACATGGATGTTTACACACGCACCAACTTAAAACCCAAATAAATCAGCAGACAGAGTAAAAAAACATCAATTTTTATAGTGATTGCAGAAAACAGTAAAGAAACAATGACTAATAAAGATAATTTGGTTATTTTAGATGCAATAAAGCCAATCACACCATAACTTGCTGATAATGTAACAAGTAACATCATTGACTTGTACTTTATTGCTGTTCTATAACAAAAAATCATTTGAAAATATTACAACCTGAGCCAATAATGAAATTATAAAGATACATGACTGAAATTTTAGAGGAAAATAAAAAAATCGTTTTGCATTTTTCTGCATCCAAATCGGCATTTTAGATTTGTAGTTATATTTATTTACCAGGAGTGGACAATAAGCACCGCTTTTTCTTCTTAAATACACTTGTAAGAGCTGATTTGATTTACTTAGAATATCTAAATCTTTAATTACATTATATATATACTGTGTTTATGATATTGTTGCTGGATTATAATGATTTTATTATGTTAAAACTGGCCAAAAGCCTTGCCTTGTTATTAAATTATCCGCTATTGTTTTATTACAAGGGAAAAAAAGTAGTAGATTTTTATCCATTCGCAGTTTGAATTATATACATGTTTTCAATACATTTTATGCTATTAGGAGCGTTTATTTAAGGTAGATTTTTACCCGTTTAAGATCTGATTAGAAATATTTTAAATTAGTGAGGATTACTGTAAGTCATTTAATTGATCACCAAGTGGAGTAAATGCATTGTTAGCATTGGTAATTTTATAAAAGTTAGTCGTGTCTGTATTATCTTATGCTTACAGATGTTTTACAGACTTGATTTTGGAGTTGTTTGATTTTCTTATCCTGATTTTGGGAATGTTAAACTCTGCGTTTTTAAAAGCTAACAGTAAGTCTATCATATTACAAATGTTTGTCCATCACACTAAAACGTTGTATTTTGTTTTATTGAGTCCTAATACTAATGCTATAAATATGTATAACAGTGATTGTGGCTTTTTTAATACTTTTTCTAAATAAACGTGTGCCATCCTGAGGAGCTGCCTTTATTCGCCAACTACAGAAATGGCTTCCTTTCTTACTTCAAAATAAAAGACTCAGACAAAGATGAAGACTGTTTTAATATTCTCAGATCTAGTGAACCATCCTTTCATTATATCCTTTTTTCCTTCATCTAAAACCACAATCATATGTCCGTATTTCAATGGATGCTAACTAAGTCTGTACACAAAAATAGGTGAAAGATGCATTATTTGCATTACGATGGATATTCAGGGGTTCATGGAAGCGAATGATATAATTCTGTTTTTTTTAAGCAGATGCTGTTTTATGGAGATCTTTAATGCGGAATATGATGATTTGGAGATTGAAAGTTTCGGCTTTTGCACATTTCTGTGTCATTTTCTTGTACTTCCCAACAAATATGGTTTCTCAGAGCACAAAGATATTGCATGTTAACAGTGTTTCACCCAGGCTACATATATATGCATCTATATATCTTTATATAAAATTACATTCATCTAACTATTCATTTTTTACACTAGCTTTGGTTTTGAATTTCGAATAAGACATATTTATTTTGTTAAAATGTTTAAAAAAAGAAAAAAAATACATAGTGGCACTTTTACACATTCATATCTAAAGTGCTAAAGCTCATTTTTTTTATAAAACAATTTGAACATTCAAATATGACCAGTGAAAATATGAGTAGAAACTCAGAACTACACCAACCCTAAAGATGGAATCCATTTGATTACTTTTACAAACCTGAATAATGTGTGTTTGTCGCCACCTGGTGGCCATTCATTTAATGTCGCTTGTTCGCTTAATTTTGCATGCATGTTACTCTATAGACCCCTTAAAACGGTTTTTAAACCTCCTATACTGTGTATTATCAGTAGATTTTAAATTTCAGAGTTAAAAAAAGCAAATGACTACTCTAAAGCTAATGAATTAATATAAAACTCTAAATCCATGGATAATAAAAATACCAGATCTAATTTCTGACATCAAAAAAGACCAGCCTACTGGGTTGCTACCTAACATTTTAAATCTTTTATGGCATTTTGAAAGATACCTTAAGTTTTACTTTGACATGACATTTCTTTAAGTCAGGTTTATTTTTCATTTTTTAACCAGAGTAAGGCAATCAGATATGGCTATGATTATAGCACAGATGTGTGCATGTCCATGCATCTACTCTTATTTAAGATACACCTCCTGAAATTCTCTTTTCATTTACAAACAGTCTGAAACAGTCCGCTAGTGAAAAGTCTGTAGGTTCAGAACTGTTTTTTTTTTTTTTAACCTCACTATGCACCAGCATAGAGGAAAAACTCACTGTTTGTTAGTGTGCAAACAGATGATGACATCAGTTTATGTCCCAGTCCTGGTTTTGGAGAAGGAAAGTTGTTTTCCTGAAAAGGGATTCTCAAACCCCTGTGTGTTTATACCAGCTGTAGAAGCGTCCAAGCCTGGAAGCATGTCGAGTGTAGGGAGTCGACATAGATGCCTTCTGGGTTTAGGCTGGAGGAGACCCTGCTCTGCAGGGGCGCGAAGACGCTTGGTAATAGTCGTGGCGAGTCCAGGTTGTTCAGAGAGCCGCAGACCACCCAAATCTGTAGATACAACAGATAACTAAGAACCCTCCATCTTCTTTTTTTTGCAGACATAACCCAAAATAAAACTAAGCTACAAAAGCTTGTGTTATTCTTTTTAACCACCAGGTGGCAAGATCCCATCCACACAGAGAACATCAATTGGGTGTAAGAAGCAAGGGATGAGCCAAAAGGGTAATGAGCTATGAAATTGAACCCTTTTATGAAACTGAAATAACTTTTCTCAGACATTCGTGTGCCTCTGCCTGCTTTCAGTTCTTGGATAAGCGCCACCATTGTTGTTCTCTCTCCTGTGGGTTGAGCAGGCTGGCTGCACCTTGGTGCCAGTCTGCTGGATGAACTGCTGCAGATTCACTTGTTACTTAGCTCTTTTGTTAGCTGCTCAGCTCCAGCTCTTTCTCCCTGAGACAGAAAAACAAAAACACTGTGGTAACTAAATGAATCTCCCTCCACCTCTATCCTTTATTTCATAATAAGGACAGATAATGCTTTTCATGTGTTCTGGGAATGCCAAAACCACAAACCTCTGTGCACTGGACTGTATATGTGACAGTCAAAACATACAGAAGTTCATAACTGGAGCAGATGGAGCTTAAAGTGAAATTTCTAACTTTAAACAACTGTGGAGGAGAACTAAGACTATGATGCATCCCGAGGTAGAAGCAGCCATTTAAACTTTGAGCTACTTTTGCAGGAAAATAGATAAGGAGAAGGGCTTTAATGCATATTTTTTTAACCACTACATGTTTTTTGAACACTTTTGAGTTGCTCTGTTACAGATTTTATTTAAAAAATCTGTTTTTAATGTGAGAAGATGCAAGAGGAAAGGCAGTATAATGTCTACTCAATATCCCTCAAACCATAACCTGGTTGCAAAAGCAGGTTGCAAGACGGTTAAGCAACCTCAGGAAAGGGATTGCGTATTTCTCTCTCTAATCAAGGCAAAGAATGCTGTTAATACCCTCCCTCCTCTTCTTATTACTTCATACTCCCTCACATCATATAGCAGGCTGGTATCTGTAAAAAGGAATTTTGTTTCATAAGAGGAAGCACAGACTGCACATCCCAGCAAGCATCGCTGGATTGCAATTTCAAGGAGCTTAGACTTCTATAATTTCCACCTGTGTGCAGATGACTGGCTTTTCTCTGCAGTGCCAGTTATCTAGACTAAAAAAATAGGAAAAACTTTTCACAACCTTTTCAAAAGCTTCAAAAAACTTTAACCTTATTTGAACACGCTTTTTTTGGAGGAAAAATCCCCCACAAATACTGTAAATGCCTGACAGCTCTAAAGCTGCTGTGCCAAAAAGACTGATAAAAAGCCGCGAGCCGACCTGGAGTCTTTTACCCGGCAGAGCAATCGTTCCAACGCTTAACACAGCTTTTTTCCAGCCATTGCCGCCTGTTGGCTCTGCACTTCAAATTCTGCCCTCACTTTTATCCAGCTGGACCTGCACCTGCAATCAGGGGTGGGAGGAAAACACTCATCAAAAAACGAAAAAAAGAAAACCGAGCAAGGCAAAAGCTTATATGGCTCTCCTGGAAAAGAAAAAGTGAAGCAAAGTTAAAATTAAATTTTTTAAATCAAGAAGAAAAAACTCTTCTTGAGATAAACCTTATTTGTCACTTCTGATTAAACACAGGACATTCCTTTTCCTTTCCACCTGGTAAGTGTTTGGAAAAGCAGGATAAAATGTTTTTGTACCTCCTCCTCCCTTGACCTTCAGGTTGAGGCTCAGCCTCCTGCTGCAGTCGCTCCTTCTCCAGGCCTGTCTCCATACTCTAAATAAAGCAGGAAACAACTGTCATCTATTTAGGATATTCTTTCTTGCAACACATTTCAGTAAACATTTTTACATATCTTCCATTATGCATTCACAGTTTTACAATGCATTGTACTGGGATTGCATTTTGCAAAGTAGTGCAGGTTTTTAAAAGTAAATATATAGATTGTTTTTAACGCTACAGCTGTAGGTGTTCTGGTGTACATTTCTACTGACTTTGCACTTCAAAAAATGTGGAAAATTTTTTCCTTCTTTTTTATTGCAAAATAACTGTCACCGGAAAGCTTTTGTTTGCAAGTCTTGTTAGTTTGACATGTCGCTCACAGATCCCGGTAAAAACACCAGAATCCTGCACTTCTCTGTGGTGAAGAGCTCACCTGGAATGAGTGCTAAATATACTCTGATAGCTTAGCTTCGCTGTCATGCCCGCGGCCCAGCTCGGCGAAGCTGTTGCCTCAGCTTCCGCTCTCACTCTCCTGCTCAATGTGGAGCTCGCTCTGCCAAAACTCGCTCCCTCCTGCATCTCCATCGTTCCTCCTTGCCTGTTCCAGAAGCTTGGGATTCATCCCTCCAGGTTTCCTTCCTGCTAAGTGGAAAAAATAGTGAAGTTATTGCTGTGATTCTTTTGATCCTTTCAGAGAAATATTTGAGGATGGCTGTGGTTTGATTCACATCACTGTATTCCTCCCAGTCTCAGCTCAGCCAGCCTCACAGCCCAGCAGACGGCCCTCCCAGGGCCTGCAGTTTGCCTGTCTCTGCAGCTGCACCAGCCGGGCTGGCTCCCCTGGCCGGGCTCCCAGGCACAGATGCAGTTCCACCACCGCCAACTCTGCTCAGGTTCAGGCTAACACCACGATGCTGAGGCATTTGCCCCTAGTAGGAGAAAAGTACAAAATACAAATAATGCTATTAAAGTTATAAATCAAGAATTACTTTATTAATCCCTTGAAGGAAATTCTTTAAAAATGGCACAAAGTATGTCTTGCTATACCAATACCTTCAGTATCTTTACTTTTTCCAAATATTTCCCGCAGGCAGGCCCCTGCTCCCCTGGTAAAGGTCAGAGACTTCGCGTTTGGGTTCCCCTGCGTTTGAGCGCCCTCGGCCCCTGTAGGCTGGATGCTTGGCAAAGCGGGAGGCTCTGTCGGTAGAGCCCCTTTCTGGGACGACGCCAACCTCGTGAGAGGAAGGCCGCTCGCTGATGGAGGGCGGGTTGGCTGGAGTGATGAGCTGCACGCCGCTGGCATATTGACCTTTTGCTTAGGTGTGGGACACCACAGGGTTTTCATGTGGAGCCAGGTGGCTTGTGTCTTCGCCATTTCTCAATCAAAGTGTATCTGCCAGTCCGTCCTGGTGGGTAAAAAGCTAATTAAAGCATCAGTCTCCAATTCAAATGTGCAGTTTTTACATTCTTTAACACAAAAGTAAGAAGAATTTCATTTGTATTTGTCTGCTGAGGATATTGTTTTTTGCAGTATGGCAAAAGAAAGGATCTGATTAGATTGTCCCAAAAATAGCTTTTTATATTGCCAGCATAATAAACGGTAATTATGACAACACAGTAACCATGCACAAAAACATATAAACACAATTCCCACTGTGAAACTGAGACTAGGGCATTGGTTCGATCCAAAACAGAAATGGAGCCACCATTTGAAAATTGATGATAATGTTTAAACTATCCAGAGCTATATAGTATATGATAAAGGAAGGTAAAATATGACAGAAAATGTCGATAAAGATCCATTCTGTGAAGCTTGTGGCTGTAAAATGCGAAATGTTTAAGTGGGATGAATGTTTTTGTGTAAATATGAGGCCAGACCAGATGCTATACTGTCAACAAAATCCAAATAAACTTGGAAAGCAGAAGCATGAAAGTCAGACTCGTGGCATGAAAAGAACAAAACTTATTCATCATGTTCTTTCACAGCTCTCCCACGCCGGTGAACCACCAGCGCATTCAAAGAACCCCACCGTCGTGTAGAGTGAAAGAGTTTTACGGTGGGAAAATCCAACTCAACAAGCGGCGATTGTGAGGAGATGGAGGTTCAATGGGTTTTCACGGTTTTCCCCTTGGTGTGTACATGTGTGCGCGCTCTGCATTCTAGTCTGTACACATGTAGATAAGAGCAGAGCATTGCCCGTTTCACCCTCACTCCCCATCCTGCACAGTAAGGATCCTTGTAAAAGAAAAAAAGAATAGTTGCATTCATCACTGCAGCCATTTACATCAAAGTGGCCTGGCCTGAACAAAAGGCAAAGAGGACAAAAAGGACAGTGAATGCAACAAATCTAGCTATGCTGCCACTTTGACAGGCATGTTCCAGCTCTAATCGAAGGCTTGGCTAAAAAACTGTTATCTTAAAAAAGGCATCCGCTCCAAACTGCTCACATATTGTCTACTAAAGGCAGCTTGCTAACTTATTTCTCTGCAGCACCGCAGCACTTGTCAATAAACCAGCGACTGCAGTATGACTCATCTCATTTTGTAAGGGCTTATTTATGGGGAAAATCTTTGTGCCCTCCAGTCACTTTTCATCTTTGTGCAATTTATCAACTGGAGTCAGTCTGAAAACATGCCCACACAATATCAACCACATCACAGAGCACATGCAAATTGATCATTTCTAAAATATCATCTAAATCATACTGACAACTCTCATTTCCATCTATGTTTTCCTGTCAAAAAAGTATGCAGCAAAAATATTCTGTTGAATACTTTGGAGCAGTGAACTCACCAATTGCTTGTGCCAAAGCGATGACCACTTCCTGGCAGGTTGTGAACTCACTGACACCACATACGATGCGCTGGACTCCGTCCACCCAGACTTTCAGCTCCATGGCCTTCATCCAGAGGCCCTCATTCCTCCACACCACCAGGGGGGGCTGTTACTGTTTTACTCCAGCACCCTTTAAGGCAGCAAAAAAGAAACATTGATTAACAAAAAGAAAAACACAACTAATATGCTTCCTTACTAATAAATATTAGGTATTCAGTACGTATAATTAAGTTACTATGAACAAGGTGAAAAAAGTTGACATAAAAAAAAACTTTAAAAAAGTAACTCTAGAGTTACTAAAGCATTCACGGTCTAAAGAATAGCAGAAATGCAGTGCTGCCACTGTTGCCTTGCAGCAAGGAGGTTTATGGTTCGATTCTTTCGGTTGGGGTCTTTCTGCATGGAGTTTGCATGTGCTCCCCGTGCATGCATGGGTTCTCTCTGGGTACTCAGCTTCCTCCACAGCCCAAAAACATTACTGGTGGCATCAGTGTACGCGACAGCCTCGGCTTCTGTCAGTGAGCCCCAGGGCAGCTAATGGCTTCTGCAGTGCAGCTTGCCTCCATCAGTGTGTGAGTGTGTAAGTGCATGTTTGAATAGAATAGAATAGAAAATCCCTTTATTTTCCCACAATGGGGAAATCCTGGTGTTTAGAAAAAATGGTCACACAAATTTAGACCTTAGAAAAATGTATAAGAATAACATACTAGTGAAGAGTTAACAGGTAAACAATGAAATACTGTAAAGTGTTTTAACAATATAAAACTGTGCACCTTGAAAATAAATAACCAATATACAGCTATGGACATTTTTACAGTAATGAATATTTGAAATTAGCTGCAAAATCAGAGATGTGCAAAATGACAAATTACATTTATCTGGCTAAGGTAGAAACTGTACAAAATCAGCATGAATGTAACAACTTATTGAGGTTGTTTGGTACAGCAATGGTTATGAAGTCTTAAAGCTGCTGGGAGGAAGGATCTGTGATAACGCTCCCTGGTGCATTTAAGGTGCAGCAGTCTGTCACTAAAGGAGCTCTCCAGTTCTGTAACAGCTTAATGCATGGGATGGGACACATTATCCAACAGAGATGTTAATTTAGTTAGGATCCTTTGTTTCCCACCTCCTGCAGTGAGTCCAGAGGGCATCCAATCACAGAGCTGGCCTTCCTGATCATCTTATTCAGCTGCTTTCTCTCAGCTTCAGATGACTGAATGTAGTGTAAATCGCTTTGGTCAAGTTCTCTGACTTGCCCAAAGTTATAGTAGTATAGGCCATTTACCATAATTGGCTTCTCTAAATTGTCCTTAAGTATGAGAGTGTGTGTGCATGGTTCTGTGTCTCTGTCCGACTCTATGTTGCCATGCAACAGACTGGTGACCTGTCCAGGGCGTACCCTGCCTCTTGCCCATAAACTGCCGTAGATAGGCACTGGCCCCACCATGACCCCGACAAGGAATAAGCTGGAGAAGATGGATGGATGGATGGATGGATGGATGGATGGATGGATGGATGGAT
>JAGKQL010002139.1:0-39160 GCA_018398635.1 Cyprinodon brontotheroides | reverse complement strand
TCATATTTTGGTTCATTTGGTTTAACAGTTTATTAAAACAATTATTCATTTAAATACTAATCATTTAATGTTAGACACATGATGCACTAATAACCCACTATCAAATAAATTATATATATCACAGTTTATGTATAGGGTTATAAATGTAAGCCCATCTGAACCTTTTTAAAACAAATATATTATTTTATTTACCAGTCTAATAAAATAATCCAACACCTTTCTATTTACATGAAATACATAAGTGTAAAAGATATTTTTATTAATACTATGGATAATTGAATGAAAACTAATTAACTGAGAACTGAGCATATTCAGTGATAAAATACACATTTCTACCGAGCACTAAATAGGCAAGTTATATGTTGTTTAACCTATTTTGATAGGATTATCCAAAAGCCAGAAATACCATTTACACTAACTAATTAGCATGGCTTAAAAAACCAAACAATACAGGAATGATATTAAATTGTCTTGTCTAAGTCAGGGTATGCCTTACTTCAACTACCATTATACATTTTATGCAAACACTTACCTCAGCAACATATAACAGGTATACAATTACATTTAATAAAAATAAATATTAACATTTTCAAAATATAGACACTAATTCCAAAAATACATCTTGCAAAAGTTTACCAAATGTATACATATTTACAGTAAGTTGCATCTAGTTTGTCTCTTACTTGTAAAATAATAAGTAACTACATTAAACAGAAATATTGCAGTTACAAAAAAATAACAAAGTAGTACCCTTATACCATATTAAATGTTCTTACCTGAAGAAATGACGACGGAAGTTCCACTACCCCAGTAGTCGAAAGCATCACAGTGCTTCAGTTTCACAAAGGCTTTGTACAAAAACATAAAGGACCAGAAAAAGTGTTGCAAAGGCACTTTACACAGAAAACACCACCTATTTTTGTAAATGATTTTGTTTGATCGTTTTAAAAGATAATTTATTAGCTTTTAAAAATGAATGTAAAATGGTAATGAAAAATATATGACAACTATAAATTATTTCAAATGTCTATGTAAAACAAGACTTACTTTTTAGGATGTCAACATATAATCATAACTATAAAAAAACTGTTATTTTTCTCTTTTTCTTTTGGGGGCAGATTTCAAAAATAACCCTCAGTTTTTTGTTTAGAAACATGTACATTACTCTGCCTCCCAGTATGACCATAAAATGCCCAAATGCAAAAAATAGTTGATTCCAGTGTAAAAGAGGAAGAATTGAAGCACCATGGAATAAAAATAAAAGAAAGAGAATATTTAGGACTTTTCAAAACATCTGTGCATTCAAGTTTTTGTCTTAGAATACTTATTTACCATTTTGCTGATAACTTTTGTAAGAGTTTAAATCACTAAACGCATAATCAAAACTTAAGATGTTTTTAGACCAAATACTTACATATGAACCTCATTTTATATACTTAGAAAATAATTGTCACTATTTTCTGAGTAAACTTTAACTGGTGTTAAGGATTAGTTCACACAAATATTTTGGGATGCTCTAATTAGGATGATGATGATGATGATGATGATGATGATGATGAAGGTGATAATGATGATGATCATTTTTAAAGTGCTTAGACAAGAACCAAACCTGAAACAGAATGCTGTGCATCAAGAATAACAAAAAATAAAAAGACAGACAAAAAGAAATAACAAAAAAAAAGAATTCCTGGAATAAAAGCCACAAAAGTGTTGTTTTCACACATGTCATGCAGAAAACTACGATTGCAAAATAATGCAGGTGTTCTTTTAATAGGATAACAGAAACATAAAATTATGTAATCATAATCAATCATATTTTGTGTCTTCCTGAACACTAAACTACATTTGATAGCCAATAGGCCAACAGGAAAATAAATCATTTCTAACTGCTAATTGCTTTTAAAACATCAATAACATCCAAACTGGACACACAATAAACACACATAATGTACTCAAAAACTAAAAGTGAAGGGAAAAAAAGGCTTTTAAAGAACAGAGTGTTTACAGGTTAACTAAATAGGATGAAGTGTGAGAGGACATGCCCCAAGTCATATCTGAACAGCACAGTAGAAAAAATAAGTTTATGGTCGCTGGTAAATAGAGGCTGATTTATACTCAGAAACCAGGTCGTCTGCATGTGTGTCGCAGTGAACGCAAATGTGCTTTCGCCCCTTCTGCAGACACTTTGGTGCACCTCTGCTAAATTGTAGGTGACCGCAGACAGTGCCGTAGACAGTCGGCCTCTGATTGGTCAAATCTACATTCGCTCTACACAATGCGTATTTCCTATTTGGTACCTTACTGGCTTGTTTTGTTTGTATGACTGTCATTGTGGAAAACGACTCTTGAAGTTGGACCAGCTAGAAGAGTGAGGTGAGGTGGATCCCTGCTATTTTTCGCCCTCATGTCCCTCATGTTTTTGCACAAACTTTCCCCCACTTCCTCTTCGCCTTAGCTGTATATAGCTCCACAGCTAGTTTTTGGATTTTTCCTTCTTGGCGCTAGGGCGCGGAACAACAACACAGACCACGCTTCAATATTGAGCATAAATCAAAAACATCTGCAGCAAGCTCACTGCTTCATACTGTTGCAGGCATTATAACCAGCCCTTAAGACTGAGCTTTATATGACTTGGAGGAAAATATAATCTTTAAGATTCACTTTTTATCCCTTTGATACATTGTTTATGTTGTCTGCTCTCTGTTTTCTCACTTCATGTAATGTTTTAACAATAACTTGTAGTTCACTGTGGAATTTCTAAACAAGATCATAGGCCTATTAATTGTGTGAAACAGGACTTTTCATTTATGTCAGTATCTGCTAATAACTATTATTTGTGGCTGCGCCCCTGTTTTGCCAATATATCTTTGAACCCGCCAGCAGCCAAAATAATTTTTGCCTGCAAGCGATCTTGCCGAACAATGCCCAGGCCCTAGAACTGGCGGGCCAATCACAACGCTAGAGTTGTATTTTTAATTTTTGATGGCAAAGCTGGCGAGGACTTGACCACAAAGCTGTGGGACACCTGTCTAAGAATATTAATTATTCCTGAGAACAAATGCAATAAAAACTTGCTAAATTAGAAACATTTTCCTCACAATAAAACAAACTGCTAAAACTGTATACAAAAGTTATTTTTATCTTTTGCTAATGCTATCGTTGTTGCTATGCTACGTTGTTGTTTTTAAAGAAAGGGATGCAGCAGTGCATTTGATTTTGAAAAAGTACCTGAAAAAGAACATTAAACAGCACACAAAAGACATTATGTCTTGGAAATATTCTGCAATCACTTGTCTCTACTGTGCCTTCCTTTATTATTCCTTCATCTTCAATTGTCCTATTTTTGTCAGCCTGTGTAAATTGTAGCCTGTTTCCTGTTCTTAGCTGACAGGAGTGGCACCCGGTGGTCTTTTGCTGCTCAAAAATAAAACGGATGACAGATGTTCTTTCTTGGAATTCTAACTTCGACAGTTTCAGCAAAGTTTCAGTTTAGGTCCCAGAGGTAAAAAAACAACATTCAAATTTCGTACTAAACATCATGTTTAGACAAACATTTTAAACAACCTTATGGTTGTACCTTCATGGGTTCATAAGCAGAAGAGATTAACTCATGCTGGAAAGAGAAATACATTTGTGCATAAAAAACATCATTAAGGAGCTTTGTTGACAATATTAAAATCTCACTACTCAAAAACAGTACTCCTGAGAATAATAATAATAAAAAAAACAATTTATTGGATCAAATTCATAGCCATGAAAAAACATCACATTAAATTAAATACAAAATAAAGTTTATGTAAGCACCAAAGATAAAATATATTTTGGGGGTTAAAAGAGCACTTAAGTGTAAGTAAGCATCTGTGCTTGAATATTTATTAGCATTACGGGGATGAAAAACTAACAAAACAAGACAAAGTTTAATCTAAGTATAGCCGGATTAATTTATTTAGTGAATAGATTTATTTTGAAGATATTTATAAGTGAAGACCTGAAAATATTTTTTATTCAAATTTTGGAAATGAATTAACATTTTTTTTTCTCATTCAAGATAAATGATGAAAAACTGATTTATGGTTTGCTTTCTTTCTTATCTTGTTTTAGAGTCTGAAAAGTCTTTAAAAAGAGGGGGTAAGAGAAATCGGAGTTTGGGAACCATAAGGATATACAATCTAAATTGTTGATGTAATGCAATTGGTTTATGTTATTGTACTAAAGTATTAAATATGCTGTCACCTTGTAAACTGTCGTGGGAAAAAAGTATTCAGCTATTCATCCTAGTTAAATAAACGGAGATCGATGGATTTCACTCAGTCGGCACATTTATTAAAATCTTTGCAAAGAGAGAACAGTCATCATGGCACAGCATTCTGCTCTGTTCTGATCTGGGCAGGGTTCGTTCCCCCCTAGTTACAACAATCGAAAGCAGTCAGAGTCATAACAAATTACACACACTTTGCTTAACAGTAACATGTTATGAATAAACCTATTGTTGGGAATCTGGATTGTTATGTGAAGAAGCTATGTCTGGTCTACAAACAACATTCTGCAGGGAATGGTGTGGCCTTGAGAGAAGAAACAGACTGAGCGAAAACTTTTATAGTGGGTAAAATATGAATATTAATATATAATGAGAGAAAGATATAAATTTTCCCACAACATAAGCCAATGCTTGAAAGCAGTTATATATTGCTTGGTAAGGGAAACATCAAAGATTGTAGAGGTTTTACTTTGACTTGGTTGGGTTGTTTTGCTCAGGTTGTGGTTATATTCGCTTAAATCTAAGTTGATTCCATATTTATGGTCATACTTGGTAATTGAAGTGTAAATCGAACTATATGAAATTACATGAACACTAATGTTATTATATGAGTTGTTAAAACCTTAGGTGAAATAAAAGCTATCCAAGCCATCAAACTCTCAAAATATATCATTTGTAGCATAGCATATAGCATGTGTCCATCCTGTTCGCTGTCTTTACCCTATAAATAAAATGTCAAATCCGTGATCAAAATCATCAAAATACATATTGTTTTTTTTCTGTCCCCACCAGCCAACCTGCAAACCTTTTGTCCATGTCTATCTTGAAGAGGTTGAGTTTCATCCAGCAGCAGCTTAGCAGTCAGGCTAACAGCAACCAGGGGTTTCTTTTTGTCCATCTGGGTCACATCAGTCTGACTTTCTATATGAATCTTTTTTTAAAATAAAATGTAGCCAAGATCAATATATCAAACAGACATGCATTTACATGAGATATTTTGAACACAAAACACTGCGAAAACAGGTTAAAGGCAGGTGCATCAAACTGGCAATAACAAAAAAATTGTAATTTTTACCTATTCGAAACACCCTATCAAATGTCTGTCTGTCTGTCTGTGTCTGTCTGTTTTATTCCCTTGGTGTTTGTCCAAATTGTTTGTGTTATTTTGTGTTCTTTGTATTCTTTTTTTCTAGATGTTTCATCATTTGGGATGGCTGAATTGATCACCAATGCTGGCCTCTGATGCTCTGGTTTGGCTGCCCACAACCACTGTGTCTTTTGTATCTTGAAGTCCCCAAAGAACCCTAACTCTCTCATTCACCCATTTTGGACCCTCTTTGGTCTCCAGTTTGTTTGATTTCATGCACACTTTACCAGCCACTTTGTTATGACTTTCCTTGTATTCCTTTCCTGCGAACCGCCTGCTGCTGCTGGGATCAGGGCGCTGGAAATAATTTTGTACTGGGGGTGCTGTGGACGTCTTTTTTTGTTTTTTTTTTGAATAAAAAGACCCTTTGAGGTTATGGTGTCCTGACGTCCCTAATTCCTGTCCCTTTCCGCACTACCTGTTCCTACAGCTAAAGATTGTCCCAGAAATGTCCTTGATTTTACGGTTTTATGAATAAAGAGGTAAATTTTGTGTGTAGACGGTTATGACGGTAGAAAGAGTGTGTGAGCATGCTGTCTGCTGAGACCGCTGTTAGCTAGCTGATTGGCAGCTGTCAACGTACAGATGAGAAGCACAACGCACCACTTTTAAAAAGATGAGGAACTTTGTTATCAAAACCGCTTGCAGCTGCCCTTTGTTATGGGAGTGAGTTAATAGCTTCATTTGATTTGAAGTGGGCTGATCATTGTGATATATGTTTGGTACAATGTAACATAAATCAAGCTAATCACCAAAAATTAAGACAGACCATTGGCTGCAGGTAGGATGAGGAAATAGACTCAGATGAAATAAAACAGAATGATCGAAAACTACTTGTAAGGAGCTGATCTGCTAAAGATTTCTTTTTTTAGAACTGGTTGGAGACCTTTATTTTAACTTAGGATTAGAATAGAAGAATAGAAGAATTATAATTCAACTTTATTGTCATTACACTGTTACACTGATGTCAAAAGTACACACATTTGTTACTTAAGCAGACGTATAGATACTGCAGTTTAAAAACACTCTGGTAAAAGTTGAAGTATCAACTTAACCTCTTTACTCAAGTAGAACTGAAAAAGTATGTGCTCCCAAAACTACTTTATGTCATGATGGGTTCACTAGTGAGACCCAATAATGCAGAACACCACGGAGACGGAAACTGAAGTAAAAGGTTTAACAATGTTTATTGTCACAAGCACAGAGTTAATCACAGGTTCTGGTTCAGGCCTGGGGAAACTGGTTCACTGGAGTCTGTGTGGGAGACAGTTCAGTTAGCGTTTGCACAGAGGAGTTTGATTCTGACAGTTTCAGATTTGTACCTTGAGGGTTCTTGGTTAAAGTCTTGAGAGGGAAACTGTTGGGTCCGGAGATAGTTTGTTCAGCAGAGTCCGTTAACTGCTTCAGCGTCTTACTTCTTGAGAGTGAGCTGACCTTGGCTTTGAGTTTCCAGCTCTTGGTCCAGAGCTGCATGGAAATCCAGAGAGGACTTCAGGTTTGGCTCAGAGGGCAGGCTTGGCAGGTTAAGCTCTTCCTGAGCTTCACAGGAGAAAAACAGGTTTCCTGAAGACAGAGACAAAAAGTTAGAATCCAGTCTGGATTCAAAAAGTCAACAAAGGTTCTCAGAGATACTAGGCTTAGGTGCTAACCAACTGGATCAACACTGCGTGAGGCAAGGTCTGAAGACAGCTTAAATACTGTGGATCCTGATGATGGAATGAGCCTCAGCTGTGGGAGGCTTCGACTCCGGGAGGGATCCACCCGGACTCTGCTGGAGGAAGGTGGTACTTCTCCAGCTCCCAACAGTACCTCAACACGCTTCCCTTTGGCGTCCGAAGACGGCCGATGGACAGGAATCGCCAGATTCCTCAATCAGGACGGATCGAGGAGAGTCGGATGGTGGGCACAGAGGACTTGAGACAACTGGTTTCACTTGAGAGACGTGGAAAGTGGGATGAATACGAAGAGACGGGGGCAGTTGAAGGCGTATGGCTGATGGGTTGATGACCTGGGAAATCTTATGTATTATCTTATGTATTTTTCCATAGTTTCTCGTTCAGGTTTGGAAATATTGTATAGTCTGCTGCTGGGTAGAGGTGCTCCAGGTAATAGCTCGATAGCACAGTCATATGGTCTGTGTGGTGGAAGGGATGTAGCACTGACCTTACTGAAGACAGGAGCCAAATCATGGTACTCAGAAGGGACAGAAGAAAGGTCAGGAGAGTCCATCTCCCCCCCACCTCTAGGAGACCCCACCAAGGGGGCTGCCGAACGGAGGCATGTTTCGTGACATAACGTTGACCACGATTCCACATGACGATCAGTCCAGTTAATATGTGGATTATGTTTCTCCAACCATTCGAATCCAAGCACCAGGGGAACCAGTAATGGTTCCTCAAGTCCCTTCTCTTCCATCTTCCAGTCCCCAGTGGGTCCACAACCTGCAGGGGGAACCATGAGGGACTGGTGCAAAAAGGATTGAGAAGCATTCAGAGGCCTAGCCTCTGCGACCTACTTCATGGACGGTAAAATTGGTTCTGGGGATGTGGAATGTCACATTGCTGAGGGGGCAGGAGTCTGAGTTTGTGTTGGAGGTGGAATGATAAAAGCCAACACAAGTCCAACACACCTCCACATATACCACTGCTTAAAAAGACAGATTTTAGGCCACCTAAATTGCCTTGAATTCTACTCCTTTGCAACAATCTGTGATGATCGATAGAATGAGAAGAAGGAAGCAGGTGGGGGGAATGCAGTGGCTAGTGAGGAGGTGTTAACATCTGTATTAGGATATAAGTAGCTACTCCAATGGCCAGGAGCCCATAAGGATCCCATGATTATTGGACAACCTGAGCCATTTACACATAAACCCCTCTAATATTGGGAACCACTGGTCTAACCCTAATAAATCCATGCATTTTTTAAGGTTAAGAACATATGTTAAGAAACACACTTGAGTCGATTTTAGATTTTTTATACAAACAAATTTCAAAACCTCTTAAGAGTTACAAACTTGAAGATGAACTTCTGTCTGACAGGTCAAAGATGTGCCTGTAATGCCTCTTAAACTATGCTTCCCATGCTCTTCTCCAAATTCTGACAGTGGTCACTGAGACCTGTGCATAATCTAACCGAAGGCAGCCTTGAAACTGCTACCTTCCTCATCTGACATGTAATTAATTGTAAACCCTGTTTACAATTTTCACATTCCCAGAATTTGGGGAAAGAGGAGGAGTAGCAACAACCTCTCAGCCTGACTTACTCATTACTTTAATGTCAGTTAATAGTTAATACTCTTTTGAACCTTTAACCCTTAGTTTCCCTCATCAAAATTGCAAAGCCACAGAACCTCTTCTTTTTGAAACATTATATTATCCACCAGGTTCTTCCTCTGAATTTTAAAAACAGTTTTCAGAGTTCCTATGTAAATTAAGTGTTGAATACTGACAGGGTCATCTTAGCAGGGGATTTTAACATCTATGCTGAAATTGAAAATGTTAGCTTAAATGCAGCCTTTAATGCTTAAATTGTAAATAAATGAGGAGGTTTTGGACCACAAGCTTTTGAAGTCATACTTCAGTCATATTGTCAATGCAATTTAAGGCAACTGTCATATTGTAGCTTCGCCAGCCAGACTGATATCAGTCAGGTAAAGAGCTTAGAGGCTGGATTCCAAAGGCTAACAGTGTCAACCTCATCAGGTTAGAACCAATCAGATAACATGTAAAGCTGTCAAAGAAACTCTCTAGTGAATGATATCTACAGATTTTGCCTAAAATATTTAAAGACATATAGTGTATTCTCTATGTCTTTATTTCATTCTTAACTTTAAATACAATCAAAATGTATTAATAAAACTCTTCTGACAGCCTCCTTTATTCTTGTGCGTTTTTCAGGTTGAACTTGCACATCATTGTTTCATTATGTGTGATAAAGTAAACATTTGTAAGACAAAGCCTTTGATCTTGGAACATTCCCTTGGATGACATGGAATTAGTGGGAACAGGTTTGGGAGAAAAGGTCTCTGTAAAAAAACAAAAAGTTGTAATGTGTAATTATACAACATTATGCCAAAGCATTTGCTATTCTAAAAATCTAGATTTTACATCATAATAAAGATTTTAGCTCAAATGTTTTATAATATCTGTCCTTGCTTTGAAATGTGTAAAACTACTTGTTGAAGAATTCAATAAAGATTATTAATAGTCTATGATTTTAGGAATTAACACACTACAAATTACTTATACTTTAAATCAATTCAATACAAGTTACAGGTAAACATGGGAATGCTTTTTTATTACGGAGGCTATACTGTGTTATTTTTTTGAGCAGCCTATTTGATAATGTTTATATTGCAATAGACAGGAAGGCAGCAACAAAATCCAGATATACATCCTTAGTAGTTTTTGCATATTTTCAAACAGTAGACGCCCTCCAAAACTTAGATTTAGATTATAAAACATGGGCCAATATATTTAAGTTTGTATTCCAAATTAAAAATAATCTAAAAATAATAAGGTCTTAGTAAAAAAGCCTAACATGCTTTTTTTTTTCAAATAAATACCTTTTTCAATTATAAAGGACTGACTGTCTGATAGATTAATAGTTTTAATTAGAGTTTTGCATCAGGGAAACTAAGCTCTCTTCAGAATTATAATGTTGTTTATAGAAACTCACACACTTAAACTGCTTAAAAACATTTTATCAATCTAAATTGTTAAAAACACTAAGTATGTTGTGTCACATATAACAGCACACATCAAATACTTATACACTGACCTAAACCTAAACACAGCTGGAGTTAGTTTGAATAAATAGGGCACTGATCTATGTTTTTAAGGTTCCCTTGATTTAAAAAAGTGCATCTCTTTGCAGATAGTGTTAATTTCTTTTAATTTATAGAGGAAAATGCTATTCTGTTCTTCGTCTTCAAATTTTACAGTCATTTTTATGGAGGATTCAATTCTCAACAAATAAAAAAAATGATAAAGATAACATTCTTAACAGTACTCTAATACACCAATTATGATTGCCAATGCTTAAACTCAAATCTATTTCCTTATAAAAAAAAAAAATGATGAGTTGTTATGCTATGGAAGATGTACACAAAGTGGTCACTCTATTTTATATTTGATTTACACATTTTATTAGACTGTGAATAAGGCCATAGTTTTTTCAGGTTTTTGTATGAGTATATTTCACTGTGGCCCCAGCCCATCACTACAATAAACGCTATAACAAAAACACCACCACAAGGGTACTGAAGTGGAACAAGCAGCTGTACATGATTAACTGAAAATTAAAGGACTAAAACTAAATTATATTTTGTTTGCAAAAGGACATTTTTTTAATTGATGTATATCATTTAGGACATTAAATATATATTTTTGAATCATTACACAAAAAAGTTGTCTTTTCTCCCATTCTTTCTCTATCTTTTCCCAGACGTACTAACACACTATTAACATGAATTAAATAATTACATAAATGAACATTATATACAACTTTTTTATATTAAAGATGTTTGCAGTGATTTTATAGTATGACATTAAGAATGTGTGCTTGCACCTATGCAGTGTTATGGACCATATCACATAGACAACACTGAAAATATATAGAGCCTTCTTTTGACAAGGACCAATTCTTGTGTGTTGCCCAACACACAAGCAAAACGTCCAAAGAACAAGACAGTAAATGCAAAGGGAAATATCAGGGTAAAGAGCTTTCTTGGTGCTCTGAAGAGAAAGAACCTCAAAAATGAGAAGCTGAAAGAAATGATTGGCTTCTACTTTGAAAAAAGAAATTGATCATACAGTCATGTTTAAACTCCTGGTCATACTTTTATCTCTAGGAAAATGACTGACCGATTTGCATTACAGTTTTTATTTTATTTTTTTTTATGATTGCATAAACATCCATCCATCCATCCATCCCAAGTGGGGTTGTAAGGGGTGTTGGTGCCTATCTCCAACGAGAGAGGCAGGGTAAACCCTGGACAGGTCGCCAATCCATCACAGGGAAACGCAGAGACAAACAGGACAACCATTCACACACACACTAACACCTAAGGGGACTTTAGAGAAGCCAATTTTCCTCCCACAGTCCAAAAACACTCATGTTTTTGGACTGTGGGAGGAAGACAGAGTACCTGGAAAGAACCCATGCATGCTCAGGGAGAACACGCAAACTCCATGCAGAAAGACCCCAAGCCGGGAATCAAACCCAGAACCTAGCACTGCAAGGCAGCAGTGCTACCCACTGTGTCACCCAACTGCATAAACATTAAAAACTAAACAATGGCATAATTATAAATACCCTATATTTAAGGTTCAAAACAGTCAATCAGATTCTCAAAGTGCTATAGAAGTGCTAGATCCTGGAGCCAGATGATTAAAGACACATACCTGGTGTGCAAACACATGATTTCTTTATGTAGATATAAAAATCTGTTTTAAGCACTAAAAAATGTAGGAGTAGGGCTCGCCTGCTTTCTATCAAAACAGAACAAGACAGAGGAATAAGCATGAGGGTGAGAGGCAGAATACGTGGAGAGTTAACATCACCCTTTTTGTCACCATTTCAAAGAAAAGGTTCCTCTGTCGTCATGCCAATATGGGTCTTTACAACACAGATAATGTCCTTGCAATTTTGACCAATTGCAAACCTTGGCACAATTATGGACCAAATGCACTAGATCCTTATCATATGAGTCACCCCATTCCTCTACTCTGGTGTCTCATCATGGCTGTTGGAGGTTTATGATCTCCAGCCAGGCTCGGGTTCCAGTCTTCCAGGACATGGAAGAATCTTGTGACCATAACCAACACCTTCCACTCATGAAGCGAAACACTCTATCAGATTCTTATCACTATATTCACAACACACTTATTTGGCCAAACAATACAAACAGTGATTTGTAAAATACTAAACACACTGAAGTGTATCATGATACAGAAGTGTATCATGATGTCTCTTCTTTGCATTGCCAGAGCACTGATTGACGAATCCCAACCCATGAGCCAGTTTGCTAAAGACACACATCAAGTTTGCAAACACATGATTCTTTATTGTTGACAAACCATTCAAGTTTTAGCAGTTAATGCAGCAGTCGAGTTAATCTCCTTTTAACTTAAACAGAAGAAGAAGTTTGATGTAGAAGAGAGAGGGTAAGAAGGCGGAATCCATTTTGGACAAATAGCAGGTAGAGTTCAAGGAATGCCAGAACAAGCAACAGTAGAACGCCTAACACCAAATTTGTAAAATAAATTTTTGCAATGCTAGTTGATATTTGTGATGTCATCAATCATGGAATGACGTTGAGAGTGTCTGGACTAACAGTTAAGCAAAATCTTTCTAGATTGGCATCTGTCATAAAGAGAATTTGACAAGAAGTTATAGTCAAAGTAATCCAAGGCTTATTGCGCTATATGCACCATATCAACCTTTTTGGCAGTTATGCCGTCAGGCTCAGCGACCTTCAGCCCAATATTACTGGTGACAATTACATCTTCAATAATGCCCCTGAGATCTGTCTGATAACATTAGCATGCATGCTAGAAAGATATGAAGTTAATATAAAACAACTTTCTAAGGTGCGTTTTGAGCAGAATTCGGAGAGATCAAACAGATGCAGTATCAGAATGTTGTGATGTTAAATATCAGGTTGTTGTTTTTACATCTTCATTCACTGTATAATATCTATAACACATATTGTTCCAGATGAAAATGCATTGTCTTATGGGACAGTATGTAATTCCACCGCTGTGCTCTGGTGCAGGACTGGTTAACATCCACAGTTTACCGTACTCTACTTTTTAACATATTCTCCATTTCAGGCTATGGAGGAGGCTTTTGACCTAATCAATGCTGCAGCTGTGCAAGGATGGATCAGGATGGTTCTACCTGTGTTTCCTTGCCTGTGAAATGAAATTATGAAATGAAATGATCCGCCCAGATCCAGCTAAGAAAAGGGATCTGAAGTATATATATTATTCAGGATTTATTTTGTGTTTTCTTACTCTCCAGTACTTGTTTTTTTTTTTTTACTTTCCAGTACTATTAAACTGTGCTGATATCACAGTATTTGTATTTGTTTATTTTCTTTATTCATGGTGGTTTCGCTACAGTTTTTTTCTGATAGTCTATGTTTACTGATTTTGGTTATACCGTATAAGGAGGAATAAATCATATTTTCAACAGTCTACAGCATTGCTTTTATGTTGTGTTTGGTGAAATTACAATGCTCTATATTTGAACTTTGTTTATTTACTTTGCTTATAGCAATATAGGAACAGGAGTTTTCTCTTTTTTATGCTCTAATGTGTCTGTTCTAAGTAGTCCTACAGCCTTGCTTACCACTTAGCTACCTTCATTCATTTGACTGCATGTACCTGTTCCCAATGTTGCATGTATACCTTTAGAGTATTTGAACTTGCTTCTTTCTTTATTTTCTTGCTTGATTATTTTGTTGTTCTTGTTCTGGCTTCTGTTCGTCGTGTCTGTAACTTCCCCAATTTATTCATTATTAAATTGTTAAACCATTGAAGTTCTTGAAGTTCAAATATATTACAAAACTAGTACATGTGTCATAGTTTTTCGTACAATTACTGTAATATTTTGCTGTACTTATTCACTATACTATTTCTTTTGTTGTTCTCTTGCATATTTCTTACTGACTCCCTATTACATTTTACATCTGTGAGAAAATAGTTGGTTTTCCTAATTTTTTTTTTATTTTTAAACTGCTTATCAATCTGAGAAAATGTAAAGCTTTCCTATAACTAGTCGAATTTTTTTGGATGTTTTAAAGCAGTGATTATAAATGAAAAGCAGGGATATTGTCCGGAATCATAATAAGGTTGGAAATTAGTGAGCAGATATTCAGAAGTAAATTTAGATATAGGAAATCTATTTCTATTCCTCCAAGGTTTTTGTATGGGTGTGTTTCATTGTGGCCGTAATAATCACCACGAGTAACTCTAGCACAAAAATATAACACTCTTTGTCACTGAAGGCGGGTCTGCCACAATTGGGAGGTAAGTGACAAAAAACAAAATTTTATTTTCTTCAGTAAGAACTCTTTACAGCTTTTATAACAAATAGTTTTATATTTATATATGTTATATATATATTATATTATATAATAAAATATTTTCTGACAATATTCAAACAGTAAAATGCCAATTCTTGATATCTTTACCTTTTCAACAATTACTTGCTGGGAAATGTCTGGGTAGGCTCTGTTGTTTTATATAGCATGTTGACTGAAAATATAAAATAGAGACAATATTTTTTTTCATAATGCACATAGGTAGCTTCCATCTGTTCTTTAATTATGCATCTGTATAACGATACCTCTGTTCTTTAACTATGCTGGAAGAAATGGGTAATTGAATTACCACAACCACTGCAGTGTATTTCTGAGGATATAGTAAGAGTTGAGTACCTAATACAAAAAAAAAAAAAAAAAAAAGAAAAATTACTTAAGTAAGAGTAGCACTACTTTAATTTGATAGAGTTAAAGTAAAAACTTATCATTCAAGAAAAGACTCAAGTAAATGATAAAAAGTACTTGGTTATTATCTTGATTTTTAGTCAGGATGGACGTTGGGTGTAGGACCTGCTATCTAAATACTTAATTGCAATAAAGAATACAAAGAAATCATATGATTACAAAATAATAACTGGTCAATATAAACTTTTTTTTTACATCAAATTACTTCAGATAAATGTTGAAATAAATTAAAACCATTAGATGGCCATAAAACCAACAAATACAGTAAAAAAGAAAACTTTAATATGGAAACATCACATATACTTTCTTTTAACTTATATTTTATATATGCTGTAAAAATGGACGTCCATAAAAGGTGTATAAAGGTTTTAACCACAGAATAAACTGCTTAGATAGAGCCGCCACCAGATGTCAGTAATACCTTTTTAAATGACTTTGATTGTTGGAAGTATGATTATGCATGGAGGTTATTCTTGTCAGTCTAAAGATTTTAAAGCAATACATATTTTTTTAGATAATTTGTCAGCAAAGCTTGCTCTTTTGCTTTCAATGCTCTGTCATGAGTCAAAATACAATTTATATTAATGTTTTGGTTTTTTTTGTATGAGACAAACTGTATGTATTTTCATTTATTGCCAGGAAATGATTTATCTTTTCACAAGTTTTCATTTGTAGGAGGAATTAAGTTACAAAGGTTAGAATTAATATATAATAAAGTACTGCATTCCATAATTACATGTTAACAAGTCTATTAAAACAAGAGTTGGTCAACGAGGTTGCATTAATAATAATTTATTTTTTAAGCATACAAAAACACAAGGATACCCAATCTCCAACACAAGAGATTACAAGCACAGGTGGTCCTGGAAGGTGGTCTGGAGAAAACTGATGCCTAAGTTAGGACTTACAGCCAACCGTTGGTCATCGAGTCATTGTACAGTACCACCATGATCAATCTATGGAACCTCTATTTTCAAATATTTTCTAACAACCATTAAATCCCTAAACTGCTGCTTTTAAACAACCATCCCCGGATTATCCAGAAGTATCATCCTACTTTACTGAGTGTGTCAAAGTACTCAGTCTGCCTGCCACAGCTGTCAAAATAGTTCCTCAGATAAGCAAGGAAGAGTAGGTGGCAGTCAAAAGGCAGGGGCCTTGGTGACTTGGCTCTGGTACATGGAATTGTAACATCACAGGGAGGGAAGGTGCCGGAACTTGTGCAGGAGGTGGAGTGATACTGGCTAGAAAAATAGTTGGGCTCACCTCAAAACATAGCCTAGGCTTTGGAACTCAGTTACTGAAAAGAGGATGGACTCTTTTCTACTCTGGAGTTACCCACTGGGAAAGGCAGAGTTCTGCGGTGGGTCTGCTTGTTTCCCCTTAGCTTAGCCATCTTGTGTTGGAGTTTACCCTGGCGGGCAATAGGGCCGCATCTCTTTGCCTTTGGGTTATGGGGAAGACTAACTGTTGTTTCTACCTTTGAGACAAACTGTGACAAGTGTCCATACACACTGTGAAGATTTCTACTAGCTGAGCAGGATACATTTCTAAACTGCACTTTTTTTCTTAGCTTTTCTTGTTTTTTCCAGCAGTTGTATCCACTTGTTGTTAACAGTAAGTACAATCATAGAGTTCTTTCAGACTTTCACTAGGGTAAATATCAGGCTCCTGGGCAGCCACATAGGCTGCCCAAATTCTGTCTGACGTCTTTGTCTTTATATTCCTTGTGTGAGGAGTCCTCTATGTATTTTAGGACCTTAGGGGGTTTTTGTTCTGGCTGACTGATGTTTTATGTTATTGTGGTCTCTCGCACAGTAATACACAGCAGTGTCTTCAGGCTGCATGTTTTGTCCATTAAGAGTTGCTGTGTTTCTGGAAAAATGTTTGTTTATGATGCAGTTGAACTTATTTTAGTGTTTTAGGTTAAAATTGTATCACTTATTCCTCTAAATAAATCTAAGTCCTTTGCCTGCAGCCTGTCGGATCCATCCAGTCCAGTAGCTTGTTACAGAATAAGAGACCTGACAGCTGATGGTAAGTCGCTGACCTGGCTGTACATTGACAGAGTCTGGCTGTGTCAGCTGTTCACATTTCACACCTACTGGTACAAAAAAAAGGGACAATGTTTTCCAGCACTGTTAAAATAACTCTGTTAGTCTCAATTGATGCAGAGTTACTTACATGATCCAGCTGCCAACAGCAGCAAAATAGCTACAGGAGACATTTCTGCGCCCTTCATTCTGACTGTCAAAACCCAGAGAGTTTGCATAAAATCAAACCACCCTTTACCATTAGTGATAGTTTCATCTAAAAAAACAAAAAAATCTGTCTTATATGGAAAATTGCAAATTAGGCAAGCTGGCTAAATGTTGCAAAACATTATTTGATGATGAAAATTTGTTCATCTCTGTCTATGTTTGTCTGCCCTCAGCTAATCCCATAGCTACTTCTTCATTACGGAAGCACTGTCAAACTTATGTTATTATTATTTGATTTTAAACTTTTGTTAAATAAGCTGTTCATTACAAATATTATGATCTGTAGTCATGTTTCTATATAAATATGCTACCTTATACAGATAGCTTAAATTTTTTTGATTTAGAAAAAAAAACTTTATGATCTTATTTTCAGGTGCTGGCAACAAAATTAATAGAGCAAAACCTCCGGCGCTGAAAAATTTCGACATCTACTCAGGATAAGGCACCATAAAGTCATCTTTCAGCACCCAAAAAGGAAAAGTATTACGTTAATAAGAATAGTACCCAGGAGAAAAATCACTAGAATTTCAAAAAGAAAAAAAAAAACTTTTGGAATCAGGATTTTTTTTCAAATAGCCCTAAGCTTCTGCCTTTCTAATGAAGTGCAGGCTGCAGCAACTGAATGTGTATCCAGAAATTGTACAAGTTCTGTTATGGTTCTCAAAGCTACATTTTGCTAAAAATATCTGACGGATTGACTGCCTTGATATTTAGTCCACTCTAAGGGATTTTCTTAATCTCTATAAGTGAACGTCACACTTTGTCTTGCTAAATTTATATAAACTCCTATCATACTGACAACATGTCTTTGGGGAAAATGCTATACCTGCAACAATGTGACTACAGTGAATTTGATCACAGTAGATGCTGGTCTACCCTTTTGTGTATAAAAAGATGCATGAAAAGAACTTTCAACTCCTTTGACATAATTGTTTAATCTAAAGAGGAATTATCTCATCATGTTCTGGTAATGTTAAGAAAAAAAGAAAATCTGTTCAATTAATTAATTTCAATTAAATCTCCTTTATAAAGCACCAATTCACAACACATGTTATCTCCAGAAAACGTACGACTTTTCATTTATCTAATTGATGTTCATCATAAAGGTCAATAAGCAAAAAAGCCATGTTTACTCCATCAATTATAGATGCTGCTGAACAAACAGTTAAGAGTTTTACTGCCCTCTAGTGTTTTAACATGGGCAGTTACAACACACTCGGTCACATTCCTACTTCTAGTTTGTGTTGATTCTACATTTATTTCCTCTCTTGTCTCATCTTTCAGTTTTAAATCAAACAGCCCCTGACATGTAAAAAAATACCCAGGTGTCCAGTCTGCAGAAGTAGTTTTTTTTTGAACCGTGCCAGATGAACTTGATTTTCAAAGCATTAGTTAATTACAGTAGATACGCCTCCTATCTGACCACATAGTTAAAATCCAATGTATTGTTTTTCCTTCATGTTTTCTTATAAATCCTGTTGCATAACTACAATCAGTCAAAGAGTAACCAAAGATCTGACAAGGGGATGGTCAGAGACTATCTAGGCTGCAGAACATGAAATTGTGGCTTAAAAGTGATCAATACAACAGGGAGCTGTGAAAGCAGAAAAAAACATAAACATCTTAGCTGTGTGAAGATTTACAGTCTTGAAGCTAATATCTACTATCTAATATCTATCTATGTAAAGAATTTAATGCAAAGAATATTCTGCAAAACTCACATTTGTTAGTTGTTTAATATGCCAGGTACACAGTTCTAGTAATTGTGCAGTTAATTCTTATTTTGTATATTCATACTTAAATTTACATTTGATTTCTCAAAATCCACATTTTTTTTTAGTTCATTTGAGAATAATTGAATTATTTATCCATTATTTATTTTTTTAAAGGGTATGGAGGTGTTCATAATGATTACAATCTTATGGATTCATTAGTTTTGATACACTTTGAAATAAACACTATCACAATATCTCAGTTGATGATTGTATTTTTTGTTACAAATTCTTATACACATCCATATTTATACAGAAATAATATGACTGGACCAGAGCAAACTCACAGCAGTTCAAGATGAAATATATGAACATATTGCAGAACTGAAATACCTTGATAAATTGTTGACTATAATATTGAAATCTTGCACAAATGACTTAGACAGTGCCATTAAAAAATATTTAATTAGACAGTGCCTTCACACATATTTAATTGTGGCCCATCATTCCCAAAATTAATTCCTGCATAAATCCAGCCCTTAACGTATACAACAACAGTCCTGTGTTTGAAGGACACCAGAGAGAGACAGGTTTTGGACTCACAGAAGGACGCAGGCCACTTTGCCTTCCTGTTGCTGAAGATGCAGTCAGCATTAAGAGGTGTTCAGATTATTCAGTGCACATGATAAATGTAAGTATTTGACATGCTTAATCATAACTCAATCTGACCTTAAAGTTAGGATTTTCTGTTAGCAAAATCACCTTAATGTGCTTCTATTGTAGAAACCCTCCTTTATGCAGTTTATTCTTCTAAGGCATCAGGATTACTTAAACCTGGCTCTTAGCCTGGTCTGGAGCAGGTAACTTAGGTGTCACTACATTTGTAAAATGAAGTCGAGGCTAAATTACAGTAAGCCTAGATATCCAGAAGATCCCATCTAAATCCTTTCCCTTGCTTTTGTGAAGAAGGCCTCTGCTAATATTCAATTATTGTTATCTCAACTAGAAAATGTTTTGACAAAGTTAATGTTTTTTGATCGGAATTTCAGATAGTAAAGCGGGAAATGTTGATGGGTAGTGAGTATCGTAAAATGGCATGGAGTAATCCTAAAGTGCTGCGAGTGGCAGCACTTTCAACCCTTACCGATTGAATCGCATTAGAACCTGGACTTGTCTCCGGAGCGGTGAAGTGAAGTGTGGGCGACCGGTGGTGTTGTGTTATGCTTAGCGGGCGCACCGGCATGTTCTACGGACGAATTTAATCGGCCAGTTGCTCACAGTTTGGAAGGAAGAATAGTATGCTGGAGCCAGTACAGGTGTTTCATGTGAAACAGTTCATAACCAGAGAAATACATAAGCGCAATGTGATCTCTACCGGTAGAATAGGAAGAATCGTGATAACACTTTCACTGGCATTGAGGGGCCTTTATGGATGCGGAGCGAGGCTATTAAGGTGAGGAGCTGAAGGTGTGAAGTAGTAGATGGGTGAGATTGACCCGTCTAAGAAGCTTTTAAACATTTGACAAAAAGAAACGCACCGCGCGAAAAAAAAGTTACACCTGTCGAGGATCTATGGACTGGGGAGCTGTACTAAAGTGAGCAGGGGCATTACAGTGTTAATAAATGGGTCAGCATACCCGAACAAAGGTACTGGACATCCATGTAATGTTTACTCTGAACACACATTTACCACATTTGTTCCTCAAAGTAGCTTGACAAATACAGCAGTTCTGACAACATGAAAAGGGCCGGAAATTTCCTGCATGTAAATATGCTGCAGATAGAGCTGTATATGGAGGACCAACTCTGCCATATTTAAAATAAATACAAAATGAATAAATGCCCACATAAATACAAATTCACATACAATTAATTGCCATAAAGAAACTGACTTAACAAACCGACGAATTAGAAATTATATTATAATGGCAGGCAGAAATGTTACAAGGGCAGGCAGAAAGAAATGGCGTGAGAAATAACGGAGATAAAACGAGGAAAGAATAAAACAGACAAAATATTATAACATGCACAAGTACTTAGAAATATAAGTAATTAAAAAAGAAAGTTGAAGAAATGACTTAAATGACAAAAAATAATAAATAAGGTATAAAAATAAACAAAAAAGGCAAGAAAGCCAATTAAAAAGGGATTATATACCTTTATGACTTAAAGCTGCTGCAGAAGTTATTTACATTTGTTGGTTGCGTACGCACGGTGGCATAATTAATTGCTTATTTATTTATTGAGCATTATTTATTTCTATGTTTTATTTTAAATATGGCGAGAGTTGATTACTACTGCTGTATCAACAAATCAACCAAAAGGCGGGTTCTGTCAGTGGCACGGGAAGTGGGGGGTGCTGCGGCCTCCTCCTCGTTTGCAGCATCAGCCCCATGGTGGGGGCGCAGGAGTAACATAATATTGTACTTTAAAACATGAAATTATTTATGTATTTATTTTTAAGATATTTTGTGTTTGATATGGGATTAAAATGATGGGGCTGTTTATAAGATATAAACTAATGATTCATTATTTTAATATTTCATAAAAAAACTAGGGCTACTCCCCCGAAGCTTCCGCCACCTCACATCTGCTTGAGGGCATGGCTAGCAATAGGCAGCAGTGTCGCATTTCACTATTTCGAGGTAAGAAATGGTTTTAATTCCCCTATACTGCCCTAACCCTATTTAGCGTTATTTATGTGCCTATTCGCTCTAGTCCTATGGCTGAAGAAGTCTACGCTTGAAGCAGGCTGCATATCACTTTAAATATTATGTCTTTATTAAGCTATTTAGTGATAAAATATGAAATTAGTTTTTTTTTGTGTGTTTTTTGTTTCAGATATGAAATCATTCCCCTATATCCATAGTCGAATGGACTTTCAAGACGTTCAATGCTCAGTTTAGGTTAGGCAATATTTAGGCCATGTTTCATTCAAGTATTCCTGATCCTGTTGATTGGGAGCTGTTGTTTGGTTTTGAATGATTAAAAGAGATAAAGTTTAAAATGTTCATGCTTTGTTTCCGATGCATTTTAAATGGCAGTTTTTGGCGACAAATGTAGGCCTACAATATTATGTTAAAAACGTCAGCCAAAGCCCTCAAACATAATGACGTCATGTGTGTGCTTCCAACCCAGCCATCAGCCACCCCTCGCTAGAAACAGGCTTCCGGCGGCGCGAAGTTCTATATGTTACATCAAAATCTCCTAAAATCTGAAAAGGTAAAGAGAAACGGCTTATAAAAAATACATTTTGCTTGTGAGTAGGTTCATAAGTTAGCGACTCCACCGGACGTTTCGCAGCCCACAAAAGGCTTTAACAACACTACTTCATATTGGCAGAGGGATTCACACCAATTTTCAAGTTTTAACTTTTAACACTTTTAGGTTTTAAAGGAAATATCAGATGCACCAAGGTGCAAAACAAAATATCTGTAAGGCTACCCAGAGAGCAAAAACATAAAAGTGTATTGACTATATGGCAGAGGTGATTTCCATGTTTAGCTCAGCAAAGCGGCTTCCTGGCTTTACATTTTGGGTCCGAAATGCGCACAATGCGTTTGCGTTTGAGTTCAAGCTTTAAACTTGATGCGTCTTTTCTGTCATAGTTGACGGCAAATATGTCTTTATGAGCCTGAGGCGTCAGGCCTAACTACATCATAGTTGGAGAAATAACGTTCTGCAACCCTGATTTTTCATCTCAAAACATTGCAGCTAACTATAACTGCGTTACGTTAAACTTTCATTATGATTTGGCTTTCAGGATAGACAGTTAAACAGGTTTTTCCTCTGTTTCATCCTGTAATCTCCTCTCCCCATCATCCGAGGCTCCCTCGCTTAAGCCCCATTCAAGTTTTCAAAACAATCAGTCTCAGTCGTTTCTCATACATCTCTCGTGCTGCATTCACTGCAGTCCTACATTGGAAATTAGCGGTCGTAATTCTTAAATGATCCATAATTTATAAGCCTCATAATCTCCCCATCGCTAACCGGGGTGGTGGCAGGCTAGTGGCAGTTGTCATTTAGGTGGCAGTTGCCACCCTATGCCACCCAGTAGATCCGCCTGTGATTGCAGGCGGTCTAAAGTCAGTGTGATGCCTGTGTAAAGCAACCTTGTTTCTGTCAGTGTACCCCAGAGCATCTGTGAGTACAATTAAATTTGCCACCATCAGTGGTGTTTAAATATATGAAGTTCTTCAAGTTTTCCTTACAACACAATAGTTATTTTTTAAATTTTTTTATTTTAGGGTTAACATCTCTTAATGCTCCAGTATTTCTTTTATTCCGCTAAGTTAGTATTTTCTTTTTTTTTTGTTACAGACTGATGCAAGATGTAATATATTTGAATGTGTTTTTCATGTTTTGACCTCAAAACTTGACTTTGAGTATTTAAAATGTTTGGTTTCTGCAGATTTATCTACCAAAATTCACTCAACAAATTAATGTAACAATGTTGTGTAACAGGCTAACGGAAACCACGTTAGCCTGTTGTGAACAGACTAATCCGTTTTTGTATGACTCTCTTAACAGTTTTCTTCACTGTGCCCTTCGAGCACAAAAATAAACAGCAGAATCTTCTGTTTTAAGGCTGTTCATCTGCAAATACAGCTGCTCTTTACTGTTGTCTCTGGAGATTGTAAACCGGCCTTGGACTGACTGAGAGTAATATATTCTAGCATTATCATATTCAATGATTGCAATCCATTCCAGTGCTTTCCCGGGAGCCTGTCTGATCCAAGCCATCCAGTAGCTGCTGAAGGAAATCCCAGAGGTTGTACAGGTCAGCTTGTGGGAGCTTCCTGGACTTTTAACAACAGGTTCAGATTCTCTCAAAATCTGACCATGAATGCCTAGAGGACAAAAAGAAACACATCCACATAAGTTCTTTAAAAAACCATTAAGAATATGGCTATGCATAATACATTTACAGTGTATGTACTGAATTAAGCTACAGATATTGGCAGATAAGGTTTCCATTCATACTCTTTACCTGTCCAGCAGATAACTACTGCTATCAGTATTTCTAGTCTACAGTCCATTCTGCTCAACTGTCTACAGTTGTCTTCCCCTCTTGAGTTAAAAGCAATGAAAATTTGCATGAACTCCTCCTCTAGTCTACTAGTAACACCGGTGGTTAATGCTAGCATTTAAATTTTGTCAAGGTTAAACATTTTAACTCATTATGATGATGCCAACGTAAAATATGAAAACAGGTTTATGCTGAGGGAAATTTAATTGTCTTAGTTTTAGTTTAGGTATATATTCAGATGAACTATGGTAGGCGTCATACACAATCTCTCTGTGTTGCTCATCTGTCGGTAGTTAACATACTGTAACTGTCCTGTTATGTTAACTGTGCTTGGGTATACGTGCATGCACATACATGTACGTCCATGTGAATAGCTGCCACTCAGGGCTTACTAGGGTAACATAGGAGGAAAATGACAGAAAAAATAACAAAACCTCCACCTGAAGACAATCAAGACTCATTATTGCCACAGAAAAACAATCTTAAAAAAAAAAAAAAAGAAGTTGTTAGATAAAGAAAGGAACAAAACAAGGCTTAGCATTACAATATTATTATTATCAGTTAGTATAAACCAAAAGACCTCTTAGGTAATGTTATTGAGCTTGACAGAAACCTAGTGTTGTTTTGGCCTGCAGACAGTGCTCAACAGCTCATCTATTGGTGACAATTCACTTATTGCATCTACAATTATATATTTTAACTTTCAGCAATTGTAAGTATACCTAAGTTACTGCTGCTGTCGATTTTAGTAAAAAAAAAATGTTTTTTTTAAACTTAACTTTGAACTTTCAAATAATTTTAGGAAGGGACCAGCACTACATCTGTGATCTCCAGTGGATATTGAATTATAATAACCACTAATCAACTTAGCATGTACTTTATGCAACAAATATTAAGGAAGTCTGAACCAAGCATAAAATTTCTGGCTCAGTAAAAATTTGTTTCAAACAAGAAATGTTTTTGCATTTTTTAATAAGTTATATCTTCTTGCTGCACCGATGAATGTCCGGAAAACCTTACCCTGCAAGGCACAATTTAGAAAGGTGCCATTCACAAAACTAACTCTAGAGCAGAAAAAACATTTAGAGTTGTGGACAATTTTCCCTGCCAATATGAAAAAGCATGAAATCTGTTTTAAGAAGATAAATACCAACCAATTGGATTGACACTGAAGCAAGACTAAATCAACACCAAACTTAAATGTCTCAGTAGGTGTTCCAGGATAACCAGACACAGGGTGTGCTCAGTGTACAGCTCAATATTGCCATTTAGGTAGTTGCAGCCTTCAAAATCTATTTATATTTGAAGGACCCAATCTACCTGGACTGGGTCCTTTTGACGTCATCGAAATAATACGAGGCAGGGGAAAGTTGGCTGGATTCAATCGGTTCCAGTCTCCCCCAACTGTCGGTGCCCTTCACTCTGTGTATGCTCTGTTGCTAGCAACCATGACAAAGGACAAAACAAATCAGGCAAAGAAAGGATGCTGAACTTCTTACTACTTTTCTGTGTGCTAATCAAAATTTTTTGGAGGGAGCTTCAGCAGTGGTACAATATCAGGCCCCGTCCACATGAAGTCAAAACGAACACCTAAACGCTAATATTTTCCAGACAGATGGACATGGACAGATAAGACCTTTTAAAAAAAAAGAAAAGATAACTCTCAACATATCTACCCTAACAAACCATTAACAATAATTTTCATTTATTTCAGAAGGAACTATTCATATACTTCTATTATATCAAACTGCACGTATATTATTCACCACAGTTTGATGCCATTTACCTTTTTGCTCTGAATACAGAGCAGCCATTTTTCTTGGACTCGCAAAGAATCACAGGATACCCAAGGCTACATAGAATACAGCGGACCTGTCCTTCAAATTGGTCAAAAAGAAGGATGCAATCAATGGCCGTGTGATGAGGAGTCTTCCAATCTGAAGAGACCACAGCGCATAGCTACGACGTAATTTAGTCGACAAATCTGGCCTTCGAACGACGTGGCGTATTCAATATTCAACATCATGTCCTTCGCTTAAGACACATTTTTCTATTGATTAATATTTATTAAATATAAAGACAGAAAGACCCAAATGAAATATTTTGTTTGATTTTGAGCCCTTTTGTTATTAAAACATTTTTGAAATTTACTTTCTGCTTATTTAGCATTTAGTCAGCTCCAGAAGAGCAGGACTCTACTGATGAGGACAGAGTACAGTAGAAGATGAAGCTTTGCTCAACACCACTTGGAAATAATACTTGCTGTTCTTCAGCAGCTGGCATTCTTTCAGCTTGGATTTGCCTAAATGGTATGGAAAAGTATTTAAAACTAAATTAAACATTAATTGTGTTTCCGAATTCTGTGGCTGCGTCTTCCAAAGGACCCATCCTAAATGGACTGAGTGCTTTGAAGCCCAGGAAAATAAGAAGGGAGTTCAGCTATAAAAACGAACAGGTTTCAAACAACTCTGGCCGTTCCCACCCCTCACTCAATGTAAGCTCCATCACCTAGCAACAATTGACACACAAAGCAGCTACAGAATGGATTCCAACCTTCTTACTACTGTTTTGTATGCTAATTTCTTTTCTGAAGAGTACAGCCATCGCAGATATCAGATCTGTAGTCCACACAGTGCAAATATATGGGAATCTGTGCTTAAATGTCAGCTAAACCCATTTGAATAGGGTCCTGACAGCTAGGGATCAAACATGGACCTAACTGAGGAATCAGACTGTCCACTGGGATTATGCATGTATGGACTTATGTATGCGACCCATTCCAGTGCTTTTCCAGGAGCCTGTCTGATGCAGTTCCTATCAAAGCTTCTGGATGTGAACCCAGAGCCTGTACATGTGAGCTTGTGAGATTCTCCTGGTGTTTTACCTACTGGTTCAGATTGGGTCAATGCTCTAACCATCAAGACCTGTGAAATCAAGAAAATAAAAACATTGATTTTAGTAACAAAAATCTAAATAGTAATCTGAAAATAGGTGAAAAACCTTACCTGTCCAGTAGATGGTTAAAAGAAGCAGCACCACTGTATAATATTTCATGCTTAATGTCTGAGTGTCAGCTTCCTTCTGTAATTTACTCTGCAGTCACAAATAAACAAGGAGAAACATTTGCGTTTTGCATTAACCCCACCTCACCTAAGACTGCTTTGTTTCTTCTCAGTGTGGGAAGGAATAAAAAATTATGATTTATATATAACCTAAAAAAAGTTTTACCTATTCTATATTAATATATTTCTATATAAATAGAAATAAATGCTAGCTGCTGCATTAAGATAAGCGGTTGGTGATACAGATCTAAATGGCAATAATATAAAATTAAGTTTTAAAGTTTTGTGCTCTGATATTATACCTGAATTTTCCAGCTCTGACTTGTTACTGACTGCGATCCACCACTTCCCTGTTTACAGGAATTCCTACAGGACCACTGCTCTTCATTTTTCTGACCCTTTTTTCTGACCTCTTTCTTTTTTCCAAGTAAAACGATAATTCAGAGCCATACAGAATTTCTGACTAAAGTAAGTTCACTGATTCTTTCCAAAAATTGGCAATGTTCCTATCACAGCAAATACATTTTTAAAAACTTAAAGTTTTTTTTTTTTTTTTTTTTACGTCAGTTCTGGCCTGTTTAAGTTACTTCAATTGCAACCAACTTTCATTATAAGGAAGTTGTACTGAACAGGCTATGCTAGTATTTTCTAATTTTTGTCTCACCGCCTTACCAAAATTATTTTTCTGTAGAGATGTGCAGATCAAAACTGAAATATTAGCACCTCCAATGCTAGAACTTTAAGGCTTCAAAATTGATTCTCAAAAATCTGAATATTAACACTTTTGATTTTACAGTTATTTGAGGTAATGTAGCCCAACAGTAAAAGTGACGAAATGCACACATTTTGTGCAGACAAATTTTTCTTTCCCCTGATTATTGTGTAATGCATGAGTTTGCAATGCCAGGAAAAGGCCAAAAGGGGAAAAAAAACTTGTACAGTGCATGAATGCCTTTAATTACTCAAGCTCTGTCTGGGATTTCAACAAGGCAGAGACCTGAGTAAAAGCCTAAATGGCATTAATTGTTTCTTCTTTAAATCTTGACTATGCACAAGGCCAGTCTGTCCTGAGCAATAACAGACAAAGGCACAATAGGGTGACAGTAACTGAGTTACTCCATTTAGAGATAAATGCATTAGGTACTGACTAAACTGGCAGGCCAAAGTGGGTGGATAGCAGAGTTGATGATCTATAATAACTAAATGCATTTTGTGTACCTAATGTTTACCTTCACTCTTTACTTTTGCATTGTTGATGTTTTAAGAGTTTGCCTTATGATTCAAAGTATGAATTTGTAAACTTTTTTTTTTTTTTTACTTTATGGGATTTATAAAAAAAAACAAACAAAACTGTCTTTGTTATTTTTGACAAAAAGAGCAACAGGCAAGATTTTGTGCTGCTTCCATACAGTTTCTTTCACTGTGGGTTTCGGGCACAATAATAAACAGCAGAATCTTCTGTTTTCAGGCTGCTCATCTGCAGATACACCTGCTGTTTGCTGTTGTCTCTGGAGATGGTAAATCGGCCTTGAACTGACTGAGAATAGGATGTTTTACTGCTATCATATCTGATATAAGCAACCCACTCAAGCCCTTTTCCTTCTGCCTGTTTTATCCACTGCATGCTGTTGTCACTGAAAGTATATCCAGAGGCTGTACAGGTCAGTTTATGGGTCTCACCTGGCCTTTTTATGACAGACTCTGACTGAGTCAGAGTTTGACCAGAAACACCTGAAAATAAAAATAAAAATATGAATATTAAGCATGAAAATTATATTACAGATATCTCAAAATACATTGAAAAGAAGAGCATTGTCTTTACAAGCCAAGCAGGAGGATAAAAACACCATCCATATTCTGCAGTCCATCATGATCACTGCTCTCTGCCACCATCTGCAGTCATATAAGTATAGAGGGAGGATAATTTTTTTTTGCATTCACTCCTCCTAAAATGATTGATCAAAAGATTTATTGAAATGAGCAGAAACTGAAAAATAGGCTGGTCCATTGATTCCTAATTTAACTACTCAGATACTCAAAAGGCTGAAAAATAACTGATAGACACATCTTAAGAACAGACATTCTGATGAACTGAAATAGCTGTCGAAGTTTTAACTTTAGGCGTAAAATCTGATATATGTTAAGGGATTTTCTGAATTTCTATGAACATCTCAGTTTGTTTTCTTACACTTAAACCCCTTTCTGATTAATAGCATATTTCTGGGGAAAACATTATTCCTTGACTTTCAACAAAGTGAATTTGAAGGTTGAGTTACATTATCATTGTAAAACATTTAAATTAAAAACAGTCATAACTGCAGTGACCCACTTGTATCTATATTAATGTTATTAGATATTGTTTTCAAATTTGAAATTGATTACCTGATCAGGTTAGTTACTGCTAAGTAAAGATGAGTATCTAATTAATGTTGATTACAACAGCCAGTGCACAAAAACAGTAGCACTCTATTTAATTTAATCAACCTGCAGATGCCGCTATCTAAGATTTAAGAGTTTCCCTGACTGTCCTGCTGTGTTTTAATTGAAAAGTCTGGTCACATTCAGAATACAAACTTCTGAAAGTACTTTAAGTTTGAGATTATTTCAATAAATTCTAAATGTTTTTAATTAAGAGTAATTTCATTTGAATGTCCTTTACTGAAGACACTACTGCAACCTACCAGTTCAGTTGCGGGTTCGGCTGTTGAGCAAGTCCCAGTGCTGTAGCTGATGTTTGTAAAAATTCAATACTATCTGCCATGGCGATGACCAATGCACTATGTGAAGCAGAGAGTACCGGATTAATGACGTGCTTTTTCTCTGGCACATCCTCCCTCATCAAGTTGACAATCCAATGATGAACCTATGGTGGATCATGAATTGGAAAGGTGAAATTACAATTTATTTTCTTTCACTTTTACCAGATGTATTACAACATCCAAGTGCCATGCACACAAGGTCATTGTCAGTTTAACTATAGCTCTCGTGAATTTCTATGGTGAAGTCCTCTCGAAATCTTAAATAATTGTTGTTGATTGCAGGGGTGTGTTGTAACTCCCATTGATTTTGGTTGTAAAGCAGGGAGAATGGCGCCAAGCTTACCAGACCGTGATGTCACTGCCGGAAGATGTAAGATGTGAGTTGTTCCTATATTTGGCCAAAAATGGCCGCTTCCGCACTCAGTGATTGCAACAAATCATTTTTTTTTTCTTTTTTTTACTAATTAATGTAGAATTTATCAAACCACTGTGAAGGTATTAGTTTTAGGTATAAATATTACCAATTGGTTATTCCTTGCTGACCAGACTTTTCCTATAATATTGCCAATTGCAACACAGTCATATCAGAAACCTATAGCCTTTAGAAACAGATAGCTTTTGTATATTATGTGATTTTTCTTGAATTTCACCAAATTATGAAGTTATAAGTCTAATGTTCTGTTTTAAATAAGATTTTTGTTTTAAAACCATATTAAAGCACTACAAAATTCAGAAATCAAATGTTTTTACAGTTTCAATAGAGCAATTTACAGCACAAGGAGGAATTAATCAATGGAAATATTTCTTTATCAAGCTATTTTTGTGTAAAGATAGTCTACCAAATTAAAAAAAACAATATATACCATATATATTCCATCACACCATACACTTACTCTCCCTGTGTGCCTTGTGATTTAAACTTTGTTATTCTGCAATGGTAAACTGTTTCAACTACATGTCATAACCTGGATCTTTGAGGCTAAACACTTGCTTGAGCGTATCAATAGGTAGTGTGATTATAGGATAGAAAATTTTCCACACATCTTTATCCCACATGTGTAAATGTAAAGATTCTGCAGAATCAAACATTCCTTAAATAAGTGAAAAAACAGTAATCACACTTTTAATGTTGCACACAATCTGTGGTACCTACTGTAGCCAAACCCTAGTTTGATGCTTCAAAACTATATTTATGCATTCCTAAATATCTGTTTAACTTTCTAGTAACTTCTATTATTTCGAGGTCTATCAGTAACTTGTATCACTGTGGAGCCTTAATACGCACACAGTAATAAACAGCTGTGTCTTCAGGCTGCATATTCTGTCCTGGTAATGTTACTGTCCTTGCAAAATTGTCTCTCTTGTATCTGAAGTTGTGTTTCATTGCAGAAAAATTACCACCAGCGCACTTGTGAAAAATTCAATCCATTGATCTTTCTAAATTCTGTCTGATCCAACAAGTTCTATAGCTGTTATCAGTTAAAGAGTATCTAGATTCCTGACAGGTGATGGTCAAAGACAGTCAAGGTTGCACAACTTTTGAGTCTGGCTGGATGAGATCAACACAAAGGACACCTGTGGAGAAACAAATTAACATTAACGTCACCCTTTATGAAAATGTAATCTAAAATCTTTTCTATTTATTAGGTTATTAGCTAAAGCTCCTTGCAGGATTCAGCTGCCAGTAATAGTTAGAAAACTACAGAGAACATGGTTAATAATGAAGCTAACTCTACCTTTTGAATACACTCTACACTATTTTCATGGTTTTTGTATACTAATTTTCTATTACAGAACCCTACAGTATATAATTATAGAGTTATACTATATGCAATGTTAATGCATTAATACTTTTGAAGAAATGGAGGTTTTGTGTTTCATAGTTTGTGAAGATATAGTTATAGTAAATTCTAGATTCCAGTACAACATTAGAAAAGACAATAGGAGCAATGATGAGTAAAGGAAAATGTTTTATTTTTTTGTAATAAATTTTAGGTGACATTTAACACATTACATGGAATGATCTTTATACAATATCCTTACATTTAGTGTATATTTGGTGGTGAAGTCAGTATAGTATGAAACTTTTTTCCCCAAGGCATTTCATTGAATCTTGCAGAGAGACCATTGTTTCCCTATTTTTGTAGAGCATTGTAAGTTCCTGTGTCACTGTGGCTGGTGAGCGCAAAAATAAACTGCAGTGTCTTCAGTTTTTAGACTCTTTATTTTTAGGGAAACTGTGTTTAGCGAAGTATCTTTGCTGATAGAAAATTGGCCTTGAAGATTTTGGGAAAATATGGTGCCTGTGCCAGAGTCAATGCGTCCAATCCATTCTAATCCTTTTCCTGGTTTCTGACGAATCCAGTGCAGCCAAGCAAGAGAGATTCCTTGTACTTTACAGGAGAGTGTGGCTGATTGTCCTGCTCTTTGGACCACATCCTCAGAGGAGGTGAGGGACTGACCCTCAGCAGCTGAAAAAAGAAACAATTTTAAGAGCTGCCGACGTTAGAGGAGCCTTTTATTTTCCTTACCTGGGTACCGAGTTCACTCACCTGAAATAAGAGCCAAGAGGAAGGCACTTCCTATGACTATCATGGTTACAGAGAGGATTGCAAATGTAAAAGTTTCTTTGGTGTATATATACAGTACAAGTAGAAATGGGCGGTGATGGGATTTGCATAATTTTATATTTGGAGACAAACTGCAGAAAGGATCAAACCTAAATTTCAGTTAGAAGAAATACAGAGCATTAATAAGGTAAAGCTAAATAACAATAGCAATATAGATGTTTTTAAATCAACAGTACAGTATCCTAGCAGATTTGTTCTATAATTCTTTTATAAAGAAAGTCACAAAAATAAATGTTTACCCACTACAGTGTACATATGTTGAATAAATTCATGGACATCAGAAAGCTTGACACAATCTCATCTGATGTGTCTCTTAAAAAATAAAATAAAATAGTAGTAATAAAAATTTATTTATATTAATGATATCTAACCTATTTTTCTTAATTACTTTGCACTGGTATTTTATACGTCCAGTTTATACCTATAATTTTGGAAAATATGGAAATACGTTGATGTCCTCTTTTCCAGCAGATTATTTTATTCACCCCTGAAAGACAGTTAGACTAAATCATTTAGTGTCCATATTAAGACATTTGAATTTTCCAAAGAGAGTATACCTTATCAGATCTTCTGAAAGCCAAACATTTTGTTCAGTCTTTCATCCTTGAGTTGAGAGATTTAGGTGGTGTTCAATGCAGCCTTTGGGTTTGTTGATTTATATGCAATACTAAGGTACATTTATGTAAACAATTTGATATTATTCAGGCTTAATGAACAGCCCCAAGAAACTACAGATGGTCCTATATCATCTTTTTTAAAAGGATCCTTGATTAGTTTTAACAAAAGCTATTTTAGAAATATTTACTTTCAATAATAAAAAAAGAAAAGTAAAAAAGTACTTTAAGCTCTTTAGTTTTTATGATTAAAACATTGTTCTACATTCTGGATTGGAGGACTCCTATTTATGCGGCTGACAAATGCAGCCTTCTTTTTGCCCATTTTGAAGGAAAGGTCCGGTGTATCCTACGTAGCCTTCATTATCCCGTGATTCATTTAGAATCCAAGCAAGCTGGCAGCTCCATGCTAAGAGGAAAAAGGTAAATGGCATCAAACAGTTGTTAATATTGCAAGAACAGTTTAATACAAGAATGTGAATAGTTATATCTGAAATTAATGAAAATAGTCATTTTAAAGGTTTATTGAGTCAGGTACGTGGTGGGTAACGTTTGATTTATTGACAGGTTTTTATCTGTCACTGTAAATGAATTTGGCTGACATTTATGCACAGATTCTAATATCTATGCAGTGTGGGGACTATAAATATGATATTGATGGCGACTGTACTGCTGATATCAGCACCCAGAACAGTAGTGAGAAGTTCGGTATCCATTCTTTGCCTGCTTTGTGTGTCAAATGTAAGGGCTGCATGGCCAAAGACCTGTTTGAATCCATAGTGAAACTCTTCCAGCTTCCTTATTCTCACAGACCTCGGAGGACCCAGTCCAGATAGACCGGGTCCTTGGAGGATGCAGCCTCTAAAATTGAACACACCCTCCCTCTCTACGTGCTGCATATTGTGCACATCACAGAGGCAAAAGGTCAAAGGTTAAAAGGGGATTTGGGGACATTATGATGTTATTTCTTTTACAAAATAAATAATAAATTGCATTATTAACACATTTTCATTAGGTGTCAGAGGATGACTTGTGGAAAAAATGAGCTGAATTAGAAAACAGTATGAATTTGTTGGCCATTTGTGGAAAAAAGGGGCAGGTGCTTCAGTCCCCTTCATCCCCCTCATCTGCACAGTTCTGTTGGAATCATTTAATAGTTTTTGTCTAGACCTCAAGAACAGTATACAGTAGGCTTCATAACTTGGTATGGATGAGAATTAGGTTCACCCATCCATACTCTGTCTTATGCTTATTCAAAATTTAATCATTGGGGTAAAAGGCAAAGAGGGGGGAAAAAAATAACTCACTGTCCTAAATAACAGCTTTCAGCTCATTATGTAGGATTCTGAGGTGTTACCAGGATAAATAGGATGCATGCTGACCCCAGCAAGTTCCCCTTGCCTTTTTTTGATGTTTCAAAATCCAATCAGGTTTCTGTTGTGGGTATATTGCATGTTCTTTGGATGTAAAAGGAGTTTGTCACAAAGGTTTTATGAAAAATATTTGAACATTTTTATGTACTGAATGGCTAAATCCCTTCAAAATGATTTTAGTCAATGACATGCAACTACAGTGATGGAAAATCACCAGCACCTACACATTGCAAAGAGCTGTTGTTCATTCAAGCAGTCCTGTGGATTATTATCAGCTGTCACACTATTGTTTTTTTAGCTGATATCATTGCAGATAGTTCAGGTTTTTATACTGTAGTTACCATTTGCAATACTGTGTTTTTTATGGTAAGTGGTAAATACTACAAATAAATGACTTATGTTGGCTTTGTTAGGATTTCAAAAACAGCTCATTATTTTTTAAGATCTAGTTTTGAGAAGTTTTTTCAATGATTGACCAAACATATTCTATGGTGACTGAAAAAAGCAATTTGCTGTCGAAGAAGGGGCAACTGATCAGATGGCCCCTGACCTCTTTTAATGCAACATACAGTATAGTCATCCAAACCTTTGCCTTTTCTTCTGTGATGCATAATACTAGATCACATCATTATATAAATGTGAAAATCATGAAATCGTATAAAAAAATATATATTTTTGCTTACGTTTTCCTCAGTTTTTGAAGCGTTTAATCTGTTAAAGTTAACTTTTTTTAATCATGCCTCTAGTATCATTATATATTATGCTATACAAAGTTTTTTTTCCGCCTGCAGGATTTTGTACAGCTGCTTGACTGGCTTTAGACATGGTGAAAACCTAGCACAATAATAAACAGCCGAATCTTCAGTTTTCAAACTGCTCATGTGCAGATACAGCTGCTGTCTGTTGTTCTCTCTGGAGACAGTAAACCGGCCTTGAACTGTCTGGGAGTAATAGTTGGTGCTGCCGCTAGTATCTGCAGCAATCCATTCCAGTCCATTCCCAGGAGCCTTTCTGACCCAGCCCATCCAGTAGCTGCTGAGTGTGAATCCAGAGGCTGTACAGGTCAGTTTATGGGATTCTCCTGGTCTTTTAAGAATTGGTTCAGATTGTATCAGAGTCTGACCATCAATGCCTGTTATAAAAAACAAAAAAAACAAAACAAAACAGATAAATAAGTAATTATTGGTTAACAACAAAATTTCACAGAAAATAAGTGAAGCTCTTTACCTTCATTTAAAATGAAAACTAGCAATAGCCCTGTTCTCCAATCCATCTTGCTGAACTCAGTGCTCACTGATCTGTGCCTCCTCCTCGTGGTCAGATAAGATGAGGCTGCTTTGCATTGACTCCACCCAAAATGTAGCTTCAGCTGTAAATTTTGCATGTTATTTTATGATTAAGCTGTTTACACATTCAAATTCATGTGTTATTTTTTTCAGTAGGGATGGGCAATTTCTCCATTGATTGATCCATCGATCCATCGATCCATCCATCCATCCATCCATCCATCCATCCATCCATCCATCCATCCATCCATCCATCCATCCATCCATCCATCCATCCATCCATCTTTATCCGGGGCTGGGTCCCGGAGGCATCAGTCTAAGCAGATATTTTCCGACGCAAACCTCCACCAGCTGCTCTGGGGGGACCTGAGACAATACCAGGCCAGCTCAGATACATAGTCCCTTGAGCATGTCCCAGGCCTCCCACAAGATCTCCTCTCAATAGGACATGACTGGAACACCCCCCGAGGGAGGCGACCAGGAGGCATCCGGAATAGATGCACAAGCCACCTCAGCTGGCTCTTTTCGATGTGGAGGAGCAACGACTCTATTCCGAGCTCCTCCAAGGTAACTGAGCTCCTCACCCGATCTCTAAGGGTGCGCCTAGCCACCCTGCAAAATGAAATGGATTGCATTTGCAAATAATCTGAATTCAAGAAAACACAATCTCTGATCACAGAGGCTCTCAATTTTGGTAACATTACATTTTAAAAGAGTAAAACTCCAACCCTTTAGGTGGCAGCAATACGCTTAAGGTGGGTTTGTAAAAACAAACTCTGGACAAGCAAGCTTTTAAAATAATTAAATAATTCAACTTTGTGGTTAGTACCACCACTTGACAGGGGGGACAAATGGTTAGAAGTGCTGTTTTATTTTGCTGTTTAATGTGTTTCTAATAGGATAGAGGGGAAAAAAGACCCTGATGCCTTGTAGATTTCAGATCAGCTGGCTGGTGTCTTCACAGACATCTTTAACACCTCGCTGGACCAATCCGTGCCAGCATGCTTCAAGTCTGCCACCATTATTCGGGTCCGAGAGAAGCCTCAGGTCACCTCACTAAATGATTACCGGCCTGTCGCACTGATTCCAATTATGATGAAGTGCTTCAAAAGGCTGCTTATAGAACACATCATCTGACGACAACATCTCTGCTGCTCTCCACCTGAGCCTGGCACACCTGGAGGAGAAGAACACCCACATGCGGATGCTGGACTCCACTTCAGCTTTCAACACCCTATCATCCCACAGCATCTGATAGGCTAACTGAAACAGCTAGGATTCAATACACCCCTCTGCATTTGGCTGCTAGATTCCTCACCAACAGACTTCCAGTCAGTCCAGGTTGGACAAAAACACCTCTGATGTCATCATTCTAAGCACAAGCTCCCCCAAAAGGGCTGCGTGCTGAGCCCCCCTTGCTGTTCACACTGATGACACACGACTGCGTCCCCTGGTTAACCACCCGCGGTGGTGGAGCCTCATCAGAGATGACAGCGGCCTGGACTACAGAGAGGAGGTGGAGCAGCTAGTAGACTGGTGCAAAGATAACAGTCTGATCCTGAATGTGGAGAAGGCGAAGGAGATCATCTTGGACTTCTGGAAGAACCGGGATGACCACGCTCCACTGGTCATCAGCAGCTCAGCTGCAGAAGTGGACAACAGCACCAAATTCCTGGGGGTGGACGTAGTAGACACCCTCACCTGGAATGTAAGCACCACCTCAGTGGTCAAAGGGCTTTCGCTATGATATTCTTGGGAGGATAGGCCCAGCTGCCCCACCCATCCTCACCTTCTACAGAAGCACCATACAGAGCGTTCTGACCAGCTGTCTCACTGTGTGTTGTAAAGGCTGCACATCTCAGACATGGAAGAAGGTGAGAAGAGTGAGTGAGAACAGTAGATAGGATAATAAAGGCTCCTCTTCTCTCCATTAGAACTTACCTTATCGGCGCTCGCGTGTCGAGGCTATTAACATCATCAATGAACCCTCACACCCCCACCTGGACTGTTCTCCTGCTGCCCTCTGGGAAGAGACTTCGAAGCATCCGATGCAGGTCCAGCAGATTCCATAACAGTTTCTTCCCCACTGCCATTAGACTGCTGAATGTTGTGTAAAATGATTTATTTTATTTATTTAAAAAAATGTATGTTAGAATCGTAAATATACAGTCATGCCTTTATATTACAAATTTTATGTATTTATAACTGTATTCAAGGCTGTTCTTTAAAAAATGAAATTGTCTAGAGTTTTTTTTAAACAAAATTTCTTTTTGTATACACTCATGTATACAAAATGACTGTCTGTCTGTCTGTCTGTCTGTCTGTCTCTGTTAGCCAAACTTGCTGCAAATCCCAATAATTATTACAAACGAAAAGAAAAGAAAAAACAAAAAACTGCATAAGCTTTAAATGAGATGTAGTTGGTGTGCTTTTAAGGGTGGAAGAGTATGTAAATGTCTCCCTCTACTGGACAAAAACAGAAAAAGCATCAGTCTCAGTCAAGAAGGCTAAATGAAATTGTTGATTCATATAGATTGTCCTCAGATTAGTGGATAAATGTTAGATATATTTTTCTAAAGTAGTAGAGCAAAGTAAAGCAAAATCTATAATGGGATGATTATAATGGGATGGTTTAAAAATAAACATAGCCAGGTTTCCAGACTTGAATCCAACTGAGAGTCTGTGGAAATAACTGAAAATTGCTGTTCACAAATTATCTCCATCCAACCTCACTGAGCTCCAGCTGTTTTGCGAAGAAGAATGGGCTAAAATGTCAGTCTGTCAATGTGCAAAGCTGATAGAACCATACGCCAGGTCACCTAAAGGGACTTGTTTGAATCATGAAATTAGGCAAAAGGTGGAAGAGTTCAAAGGGTCTGAATACTTTTGTAAGGCATATACAGTATGTCCAATAATATATCCAATTGCATTTCACTTTATTTAAATCTCTTACATGAATCTAAAGGTTATATATAAACTGTTTAATTAAAACTGTTAATTTATTGAAAAAAATCAACTATGAAACCTACATTGTCTATTAAGAGATGAAACATTTGTATAACATGGTGCAAAAGGTTAGCAAGCTTGATGGCTTGGATAATGTCCATCATCCAGTGGTGTCACTTTACTAATCTTTTTTTAGTACAGCTAGCAGAGCACAGTTTTATTTTTGACTGTTTCCATTTCACTACTGTTGGCTGCCATTGCATAATCACTTTCCGGTCTACTAGTTAAAAAATTCTGTGCATATACAGCTTTATGGAATATGTCTGCATGTCAAAGCAGCTGCATCACTATATTCAATGCAGTTATGTAAAGCACTCTGCCTACTGACTCTAGAGGAAGGGGTGTTTTCTGGAGTGACAATACACTTCTACGTCTGGCAATCTAATAATAATAATTGAACTTTATTGATTTCACATTGGAGAAATTTACCCCTGCGTTTAACCCAAGCATCCCCAGAGTCAGTCCTCGAGGGCAACTGTCTTGCAGGTTTTAGAGGTTTCTCTGCTTTA
>JAGKQL010002137.1:24527-38990 GCA_018398635.1 Cyprinodon brontotheroides | reverse complement strand
GAAGCAGACCAGGAAGCAAACCAGGAAACAAACCTGGAAGCAGACCATGAAGCAGAAAAGGGCTGAATTCAAATTCATGGGCTGCGTCTTCCAAGGACGCGGTCTACCTGGACTGGATCCTTCGAAGTCCTTGAAAATCAGGAGGCCGAAAGAGTTTTGGCTGTGAATTCAAACAGGTCCAGTCTTTGGTGGCTTTCTCCGTCGTACGCTCAGTCGCTTAGCAACCGTGAGAGTTGACACATAAACAGGAAAAAATGAATCCCAAACTTTTCAAAACTGTTTCTTTTTTTTTTGTTTTTTATTTTAAAGTGAACAAAGACTACACTCAAGAAATCCAGATTTAAATAAAGGTGCCAACCACCAGGAGCATAAACAAATAAGAGCTAATGTAATTATGTAAAAGGGACAAAAACATATTAGCCAATATAAACAATGTATGTATAAAAATATATCTGCAAAATCTCTGATATTCAACAACAAAATAGAAATTAAAAAATAAATAAATCAGATTTATAGTCCTCCCCACCCTGCAAATATATTAGAATCTGTCCTTAAGAAGGACGCATTTGTCGGCTACATAACGAGAAACAATGATTTCTATTATCGGGAACTTTTTAAAAATCATTTTTAAATCCCGTTTTTAACAAATTTTTGAAGGAGAAAAAAAATATATTTTCCCTGATAATAAGTAAAGGCATTTTGCTGTATTTCAAACATCACATGTTTATCATTTCATAATGATTTTATTTATTAAAACTTTGAGCATTTTGTCTTCCATATCTCCTAGCCACCAAGGGTCATTAGGGAAGAACCAGCAGAGTTGTGACTCGCCTCCCCCTTTCTTCCTCTGCTCTGAGGGACAAATGGAGGTGGAAATGGGCATTTTGTCATCACAAAGCAGTCTGAGCTGATGCTAATACACAGCTGGACGAGGAGCAGCAGGAGGGACAGCCCCATGAGAAAACAACAGGACATCTGCATCCCAAAGCTCCCAGTCTGCAGCTGGAGGAGGACTGCTGATCAGGACAGGAAGACCACAAAGACTTGTTCTCATTTTAATCACTTCTTAAAATTTATTTATATTAAAAAAACAATAATTTTAATCACTGCAGGAAATGAGGAAGACTTCATTAAATAAGAGCAATAATTACCGAGTGACTCATAAATCGCCTGATTTATCTCCAGCCAATTCTGGACCCTAATGGGCATTTCATGAACATATCTGGACTTTAAACATCTATAATCTCTGAACAGTTTGACACAATCTAATATTGAACTCACTGAGATGAAATCCAAACTATTCAAGGTAATAAATTAATTGATTTAATTTAGGCCACAGTCCATCATAAAATACTCCCCAACATAAGATAAATTATAAAATTAGATCTACAAACAATCAGAACAACATGTTTGCTGTTTGAAGTTTTGATTAAAATTTAAATAATTAGAATCCGGTTTTGGTGTCGACACCTGCTGGACATTTAAAGGTACTACAGGCAGCTGATTGGACAGACTAAACTGAATTGATTTGATGACCCAGAAAAATGATATCATTTAAATTATTGTAGGTTATATTCTATTATTTCACATCTATGTTTAAATTGAGAATATCTGATACTTTTAGATACAGCTAATAAATAATGTAATCATATAACATGAAAATTTAGGGGGAAATGTGAATAAGGATGCTTATGGACTACGATTTTAAAAGCTATTTTTTAAAACAATAAGTTCAGTAAAAACACTAAATAACCTAAGAGTCAATTTGAATTTAACTTTAATTCATATAAGTTGAGGATAACTGAGACGAAACGGATAACAAAACGAGAAAATAAAATAAAAAATGCAAAAACTTAAACATTCCTATTCCTTTAGGCTGCTCCAAAATTCTGAACCTTTAACAAAAAGAAAACAAAAGTTGAGATTTTTTTTATTTTTTAGCAGATGCATCATGTTGACAGAGACGTTTTTAAAAATCTTGTATCGGTCACATGTCTTTCAGTGTTTTGCTCTATGTGAAATCAAAAATACAATATGTCTTTTTTATTTTATTTTATATAACATGGAATTAAATTATGTTTAAGAGGGGGACATTTTTATTACCATCATTACAATCATTCGAAAAAGCCATTCTGTAAAAACAGGGGTTATAAAGGTTTGTTATGAAGCAGAGACACCTGGAGGACACTGATTGCACAATCCCACCACCAGAGGGTGATCTTTCACAAGGTTTTAACTCTCCTCCACCTCTATTATTGAGCTATTTCTCCCTCGAGCATTTAATCTTTATTAGTCGGGGTTTTTTTTCAAAGGACCAACTTGTTGAATAATTTACATGATCCATGAATTTATTAATTGTTATTAAACATCCAGATGCAATAATTCACTAAATACTCTCCCCTCCAACAGTCATTCAGATGTAAGGAGGTCAACATGATGGGAGGAGAAAGGAAACCATTTGTGTTTAGATAACTATTGATTTATTTTCTTTTGTGAAAGTAAATGGAAGACTTTAATTAATTCATCATTTGAATTCATTTATTAACTGTTTGGATGTAAAATTAACATTTTGTTCAACTATAAACAGACATTTACAGCATCTCAGTGACAAAAAGCTTAGAGGTTACTTCAGGTGTTTTTTGGAACTTCCGGGATTTTCCTGAAAGTTAGAGGAAGTGAAATAAAAGCGAGCAGCTCTCCTCTACGTGTCGCAGAAATGACTCTGACGGTTCAGAAGGATTTAGAAAGTTCTGGAAAAGTTCTGGAAGGTTTTAGAGATTTAAAGGAGCTGGCTGCTTCCTCTGCTTCCTCACAATCATTAAAGTCTCTCAGTTCAAAATATTTGATCACGTTTCAACTTTCCTCCTCTTTAGCCCTACACTCGTCCTCCTCACTTCCCTCCTCATCCATCCTGTATCCCTCCTCATCCTCCATCTTTACTCCACTCATCTTCGCCTCCTTTTGCTGTGTTCATTTTCCACAGCTCAAGAGTCCCACTCTCCTGGCCGGTTCTCCTTCCTCCTCCTTGAGTCCAGCTTGTCGATGACTCCGGTGCTCCGAGGAGAAGCACATCACCTCATCTTCATCCGGTTTCTTCCATTGTGACAGATTTCTCCAGGACTCCTTCCAGGCCGCGCCACTCCTCTCCACTCAACATCTTCCCTCCTGGTCTGCCTCCCTCCAGCTCCTTCGTCTCCTCCTCTGTGAGGGACAGCCAGCATCCATTGAGCGCCTCCAGGATGAGAAGGAGGCGTTCAGTTTGATGGACGCTGAAGATGAAGAGGAACGTTTTGGACTCGTTTCTTCTTCTTTTGCCTAACGTCGCATCTTCACAATGTCTCTTTATCTTCATCTCTCCATGGCCTCACTCCTGCACCTCCTCACCCTGCTCAGCACTGTTTGTTTTACTCTTCTTCATCTTTTGTCATCCTCTTTCTCTTGTTGTTCTACTTCTTCATCCTCCTCTTCTTCACAGCTTTCTCTTCATCTTTGTCATCCTCTTCCTCTTGGTCTACTTCTTCATCGTCCTCCTCCTTGCCTTCCTCCTCTGAACTCCTCGTCCGGCTCTCTGTATGCTTCTCCTTCCTGTGAATGGCTGCATCTTCATCCTCCTCCTCTTCATCATTTTTCTCCTTTGGGTCTTTGTTTTCTTCCATCTTATCTTCATCCTCTTCATCGTTGTCTTTATTCTCCTGATCTTCATCTTCCAGACTGTGAATCTCGTCATCTTCCTCTTCAACATCTTCCTCAAACATGTGTTTTCTGTTTTTGTCCTCCTCCTCTCCTTTTCTTTTCACTTTTTGGTCTTGCACCTCTTCCTCATCTAATTCCTGGCTATCATCATCATCATCATCATCTTCATTTTTCTGTTTTTCGTCTCTGTAAATCTTTTCTTCCTCTTTAAACTCCTCCTCCTCCTCCTCCTCCTCCTCCTCCTCCTCCTCCTCTTCCAGGTTTAAATCTTCATCATGCTGGTTTGCTTTTTCCTTCCCCGGGCCTTCATCATCTGCATCTTCATATTCCTCTTCCGTTTCCTGTCCCTCCTCATCCTCACATTTATTCTTCTTCTTTAATTCATGAATCTGCTTCTCTTCTTCTTCTTCTTCTCTATTTTCACTTCTTTCATCATCAAAGTCCAGAAAATCCTCCTCCTCTTCATCGTCCGTTTCATCTTCCTGTTCTTCTTCCTCTTTGGTTGTTTTCCTTCCCTCCTCCCTCGTCATTTCCCTGCTCTGTTGATTTCTGTCCTATTTCCTCTTTTTTTAGCAAGATTCCCTGACTCTTCTCCTCATGCTCCTCTCACATCTCCTTCTTACCTTTTATCCTCCTCTTGCTCCTCCTCTTCCTCTCTTCCTCATCCTCATCCTCCTCCCTGCTATGCTCCTCTAAGCATCTCCTCTTCCTCCTCCTCCTCCCTCCTCCTCCTCCTCCTCCTCCTCCTCTCCTTTTCTCCTCCCTCCTGGTCAGTAATAGATCTCTGGAAACTCGATTGTTTTTGTTTTGGAGTTTTCCTCCTCTTCCTATATAATTCTTCTCATCCCCTATTGATCTTTTTTCTCTTTCTTTTCTTTTTTCTTCAGCTGAATCGCTTTTTTCTTCCTCCTCTTCATCCCCACTGTCCAATTTCCTTCATCTTCATCTTCCTCCTCTTCAGTGACTTCTTCCCTCCCTCTCTCCTTCGCTGGAGATGACAGCCTCTTCTTCACTCCTCACTCCTTCCTCCCTCTTCCTCCTCCTAAGGTATCCCTCTCCTCTCTCTGTTTTGTCATTTTCTTTCTCTTTATCATCTTCATCATCTTCATCTTCCTCCTCCTCATCTACCCCTTCATCTTCCTCCTCATCATCTATTTCCTGCTCAATCTTCCTGTTAAAATCTTGGAATATTTTTGTTCCTGCTCTCCTCCTTCTTCTCCTCATCTCTGTTAAATTGTTCCTCCTCCTCTTCATCTTTCTCCTCCTCCCATTCCTTCATCCTCTTCATCCTCTTCTTCCTCATCCTGGCTGTCATCTGCTTCATCTTCCTCATTTTCCTCAGTTCACTCTCTGTTTCCTCTTCATCCAGCTCATCATCAGCTTCTAGTTTACTCTGTGCTTTGGAGCCTTCCAGGCCCTCCGTCCACTCATGAGTCAGTGCTCTCCTCAGAGGAGGCTACGGCTGTGAGGAGGAGGGTTATGGTTCTCCCTTCTCCTGCTCAGATTGCTGCTGTGTTTGTGATGAGAGGAGATGGAGCCATGCACCATCTGAGGAGGAGAGGGTCAGAGTTCAGATTGGAAACTGGAGATTTATAGAAAAACATCAAATTATCCATCCATCCATCCATCATCCATCCACCATCCATCCATCCATCCATCCATCATCCATCCATCCATCCATCATCCATCCATCCATCATCCATCCATCCATCCATCATCCATCCATCCATCCATCCATCCATCCATCCATCCATCCATCCATCAGACTGATGACTGTTGAAACTCTCAGAAATCTCTGCAACACTTGCAAACATCATATCTGTACTACCAACATGGCTGATTTTTTTATAATCCCTTTAAATGAAACACAACTCAATGTTCTACTGCATTTTGCGTCATATTTATTTATTTGCACTGCACTGAACCTTTCCATATCAATGCCTTTTGCACCATGAATTTAAACTGCTTTTCCTTTTCTCCTGCACTGTTTCTGATCATGGCTGCAATGTAAAAATGGAAATGTTTATTTTCATTGCTATGCTGCTCATTCACTGTTTAAAAGCCGTATGCATCCTCATTTCACTTCGTGTACACTGTTTGTAAACAAGATTAGGATAAAATTTGTCTAAGAACGGGACAAATCACCTACTTGGATTATCCTGGATTTGCTATTTTAATCCCAGGTTGGTTTTGAAGTAATTTGACCTCGAATGGAAAAGTTACAAACCGGATAAACTTCCTAGAAATGGCATCTTTAGATGATTTTTTAGTCTAAAATACATGATGGATTGATATGAACCAATGGAATCAGATATATGGATTCAGTCAGGTAGAAAGCAGCCGATCTGAACCCACCTGAGCTGCTGCTGGAATCCCCAACTGGAACTCCAGCTTTTCTTTCGTTCCTCGAAGTCTTCAGGAGGAGCTGCAGCCAGCAGGCAGCATCTGCTCCATCCTGGCATCAGCCACTCATTCATGCTCACTGCCAATCTGCCTTCACTGATGCAAAAGCTCTCCTCCTCTACATCTTCTGCATCCAACTCTGCTGCAGAGAGTTTCCATGAGTCCTCCCAGCCTTCAGGCTCCTCCTGATTTTAAGAACACAGATGTTTGTTCTGGTCATTAAGTTTGTTGCTGAAACCAGGAAACAGCAGAACAATGCATTCCCCCCCACCTGATCCATCTGTTGTTCAATCAGGCAGAGTTTGTCCGTCCTGCTGCTTGGATCCTGCTGGTAGTTTTCCCAACCACAGTCCCAGTTCTTCTTCTGCTGCCTGAAGGGAAAGTTCATGATCTTCCAGGTTCCAGCCCAAACCGGAAGTCGATATTCTCCTATTTCCACCTTGCTGCCCATCGTCCGTTCAAACAGAGTGTCCCACAGGAAGTCTGTGTTCTCTGAATGCTCTGACTGAGATGGACTTTTCACCTTAAAACAAAGAGGAAACTTTAAATTTTGGTTGATTTTGCCTCTTTAACTCAACTCCTTTGGCTAAATCCAGTTTATCTCCACAGAATTGAAAATAAAGTTCATTAAATGAAAACAAAATGAGAATCACAGACCAAACCCATCATCTAAGACAAGTTAAATGTCTCACTGATGTAAACGATGACTCAGCAGATTATAATCTGAGCCGATCAGCTTCTGCGTTTCACACTCAGCCTTGTCTCTATTCAGGAGAATAAGAGCGAATCTGGGATGTCTGAACTTTAACCACCTTCAGGATAAAACAAAGACTCTTTGTTTTTATTTATAGGCTTTATAATCTAAATATTGGTTCAGTTTTATTAACTTTTAGATGATTGTCACAAAAACAATATCATGTATCAAATGGCCAATGCTTTGGCATCAGATCAATGAGGTAGAAGTTTGAGTCTCATCAGTAAACAGAAGAGTTTCGCCAACATTTCAGGGATCATCAGGGTGTTTTTTTTAGGTAAACATGAGACAGATTTTAAGCTCAGCTCTGATTTAAGCCTCTGAATTTTCAGGTTACAGCTCCTGTCGAAATCTAGATAAGTCATTTTTCCTAAAATAAGTGCATTTGTTCTTGGATTGAGGAGGTAAAGGAGACATTTTGCCAATGGAACAAGTAAATTTACACTTAAAATAAGAAAACACAATTGCATCGTCTTATTTCAAGTGCATATTTTCTAATTATCTTATTTTAAGAGTAAAAACACTAAGTCCATTGGCAAACTATCTCATTTACCTACTCAAATTAAGGGTAAATACACTTAGATATTTATTACTTATTTCTAGAATGTTTTTCCAGTGGCCTGACATACGGAAAATCTGGCAAAAAAGCTGGCATTCATTGGATAAGTTATGAGCATGCTGAGGGATACCGTCGCACTGCAAAAAATTGAAATCTAAATAATGAATTTGTTCCTAAACTAAGTGCATTTGCTCTTGAATTGAGGAGATAAGTGAGACACTTTGCCAATGGAACAAGACAATTTACATTTAAAATAAGAAAAAGCAACTGTATTGTCTTATTACAAGTGCATATTATCTAATTATCTTATTTTAAGAGTAAAAATACTCATTCCATTGGCAAATCATCCCATTTACCTACTAAAATTAAGGTAAAATACACTTGATTTAAGGAATTTTTACTTATTTCTAGATTGTTTTTGCAGTGCGTTCAGTGTCAGTTCCTCATAAATCGTGGCGCTGGCTTATCCAGAACCTCTGACTAACTTCTCCTCCAGACTTCATCCCCATCATAGGGTGAGTCAGACGGTGAGTGATAGATCCTCCCTGCGTTCACGCCCACCACCAATAACCTTCCTAGCAGACATGAAGCTCAATCTGATGCTGCCAAAAACTTCTTTCTTCCTTTTTATTTATTCTTTTTCCTTTTTCTGTGTTGTTTTGGGTGCACGGTATCATCGCCGCTCTGGAGGGGAGCAGCTTTAACTGATGCTGCAAAATGAAAAATGACGAGAAAACGACTTTCTAATGAGAAAATTATCATCTCATTATCAAGAGAAAACAGCTTTGTTATCTTTAGATCTAGATTTTATCTCATTGACAAACTACCTCATTTACCTGCTCAAATTAAGGGTAATTAAACTTAGTTTAAGGAAGTTTGACTTTTTTCGTTTTTTCCAGTGTTTATATAAGCACAGAGCACACTGCAAAAATGATCTAGAAATAAGTGAAAATTTCTTAAATTAAGTTTAATGACCCTTAATTTGAACAGATAAATAAGATAATTTGCCAGTGTAATTAGTTTTTTTATACCCTTGAAATAAAATAATTAATAATTGTTTTTTTCTTATTTTAAATGTAAATTGTCTTGTTCCATTGGCAAAGTGTCTCACTAACCTCCTCAATTCAGGAAGAAGTGCACTTTTTTAAGAAAAAATTACTTATTTGGATTAAAATTTTTTGCAGTGTAGGAGGCTATAAAATAAATAAATAAATATAGACGGATTATATATATATTAGCAGGGTTATAATACATGATAAATAATGACAGATAAAAGTTTTACAGATTATATACAGCTATAGATCAGAAGTACGGGTCACACTGCAAAAATCATCTAGAATTAGGTAAAAAAAATTCTTAAATTGAGTGTATTTACCCTTAATTTTAGCAGATAAATAAGATGATTTGCCAATGGAATGAGTATTTTTAATCCTAAAGCAAAATAATTAGATAACACATATTTGAAATAGGAAAAAGGAATTTTTTTTTCTTATTTTAGATGTAAATTGTCTTGTTCCATTGGCAAAGTATCTCAATTACCTCCTCAATTCAAGAAGAAATGCACTTAATTTAAGCAAAAATGATTCATTTAGATTTCCATTTTTTGCAGTGCAGTAGTTGGATCCGTAGGTTGTTGTTATAAAAGTTATCAAAGTCATAAACATAGAAATGTTGCCTTTGTTGTGCCAGAAGTCCCTAATGATGATAACTTTATCTGGACCATGGATCCAACCATGGATTAAATCCTGATTCTCAGCTGAGAACAGCCTCACCTGCTTCCAGGAATGACTCCATTTATAACTCAGACTCATCCATTCGGCTTCCGATCCAAACGCCTTTGATTTGTATTTCTTGTTTTTGGGAAACTCGATGGCCATCAGCAATGCCCTCCTTTCTTTAGCCTCTTTGGCCTTCAGGTAAAGGTACTTTGGAGGCTTCAGGCTCTTCCAGGACTCCCTCCAGCACAACCGAAAAACGTCTACTTCCACCTTACGCTTCTGCATGTGAGGTTTGGGGGAGGAGGACCTCCTGGTGGGAGGTGGAGGAGGAGGAGGCTCAGCTTTGGGTTTTGGAGGTGGAGGAACGATTTTAAATTTGATTTTAGGCTTTTTTTCTGCTTCATCTGTTTGTGTCGTAACCCTCCTGAAGTCAGAAATCTGGTCCTTGGCCTGGTCTCCGTTAGACCAGTGATACGTCCACTTTGAGAACAGACTGTGGATCAAAAAAAAAACAAAAACAATAAATCAAACAAAACCTGCATCAGGAAAAAAAACATCATAGAAATAAGAAAAAAATAAAGTAAGGAACAAATTTTGAATGTTGTGGGATTTTGTTGTGGATTCTCCTTTATCGTTTACTTATTTATTACATTTTTCCTAAATCACTGTTCCCTCACTTTCTGAAGGTCTTGGAAAGTTTTATCTATAAATGTTCTGCTTAAATTCAACTCACTTTATTAATGTAGCACATTGTAGAAGATTTAAGTTACCAAACTGCTCCTTTGCAAAGTTTCCCACTTGCTCTCTTTAAAATCTGTTGCAGACCCAAATGTTACCGTTTTACCATCACTCACATAACAGTATATTCTCATTATGAGTTCGTATGAAATCGTACAAAAAGTTATGCATCGTAATTTTGTACGTTTTGGATGTTTTTTTCGTCGTATGCGCATGTGCATCTGACGCACCATTCACGAATATAGAATATAAATTACAATTAGCCCTAACCCTGACCCTAAGATATAAAACAGCAAGCAACGTAGTTAGAGACATGAAGAAGTGATGATTGCACTGTTTTTCCCAGTTTTACGTCCGTCCGCGGATCTGCTTTTTTATTCCGTCTGCCAGCGCACTGATGTGGTTTTTTGAGGAAAAACATCCAAAACGTACGAAATAGTGTGCATAACTTTTCATACGATTTCATACGCACTGATAATGAGAATATGTTGCACACTAATACACTAATGAGTTGCTTGATTTTTTTTTCTTTGTTTCTGTTTTTGCCAACAAGTTAATTTTAAGATGGTTTTTTCATGCCTCTCACTCGGAACCATTCCTGCATTTTGTTAAGCTTTGGAGGAAATGCTAAATGTCCCTCCTTTCCACAAACCGATTCGATCGGAGCACTTCCAGGTTAATGATGTTTAGAGATAAACCTGAGTGCTACACATGATCATCCTGGATTACCAGGTTATACTGATCATGAGGCGATGCCCCCCAGCAGTCAGATTAACGCGCCTACTGAAACACAAAGGTGTCAGATTCTTTTTTAGCCATTAGGCTTAAAGCTAGTTGAAGAGGGTAGCCGAGACAGGACGTAGGAACCGGAACTTGAAGCAGACTTTAAACTGGTCTCCACCCTGGAGCCAGGCTTACTTTGATAAAAACTGAACCTCCCCCCATAATGAGCCAAAAACCCAGAGGACTCCGCGGGGGAGGAACAGTGGACGATCAGGAGACGAGACAAACACTAAAACCCTCTTTCCACTGGCTGCTAGGATCCAGGACATGAACCAAATAAAAACTGAACAGAAAGACAAGCAATGATCTGGCACTGAATGCTCAGGCTGAACTGAATATAAACCACAGGAAACAGGTGAGATGAATAAATTATGATTAAGGCAGGGAAGGAAGAGGGCAGGTGAGAGAAATTTCTAATTAAGGGAGAGCAAACAGGCCAGATCATGACAATAGTAGCTTCATCTGGTCTGTTCCTGTTTGGCTGTGACTCCATCCTGGAGAGAAATATCAGCTGTGCTGCTGCCATCAACACCTTTGTTTCTAGATGCTGGAGCTTGGCCTGTTTTCCAGTGTAGTCCTGTTTCTCTGACTGTGACTAACTGGATGTGCTCTCTTCATCCTCTGACATGGGAGCTGGCTCGGAGCTCGTCTGCCTGGCTGTGTGTTTCCTGGACGGGGCCGCCTGTGGAGCTGGTTGACAGTTGCCTTTTGTATCTATGCTTCTTTTTCTATGTCTGCTTCTGTCTCCTTGAACCCCAGTGGGCCTCAGCAGATGGCCGCTCACACTGAGCCTGGTTCTGCTGGAGGTTTAAAAGGGAGTTTTTCCTCTCCACTGTCGCTACAAGCATGCATTGAGTCAATAAGTCGATGCAACCAACTGGTTTTCCTTAGATAGAAAACTTGCAACCGCTCTGACTGTATGATCTGGTTGAATTGTCTCTCAAGTGTCTTGTGATGACGTGTTGTGAATTAGATAGAAATAAACTGAATTGAATCTTTTAATCTCTAAGCAGGATTTATCTGGGCTAAACTTTAGACTTTACTGTGAAACTGTAATATGATTCTCACACTTTAAGGGAGCTTCTCCGCCTAAATTCAGCCTCCTGTTTGCACTGGTCCTCCATGTTCTGGGCTCTCTTCTCCCACTGGTCTCTCAGCGATCCGTTGCTGAAGGATCGCTTCTCTTCCTTTTTGGACAACATCCTGCCAGTCACAAACAGACAGATAAAACAACAGGACTGTTAGCAGCAGCTGTGACTATTGAGGATTTCTACCAGTAATCTGAACAGTCTTTATGAAGGCAAACATGACATGCAGACATTCACAACATTTCTTGAGGATATAAAACGCTGTTAGATGAGAGAGAAGTGAGATGAGCGTTTGATGTTCAACAGTAGCGTAGTGTGTGCTGCTGTAGAAGTCCTGCCTCAGACCAGATATAAAAATGCTCACATTTCTGTTGCTTTCTTGTGAAAACACTCATTAACTTTAGAATTTTAGACAGGAAATAAATGTGGCTTTCTACAGAATGGAGAGACTGGGTGGGATTAGATCCCACAGATTACCAGGTGGAATCCATGCACACTCAGCACGACAAAGGCATATGCTTTAGGCCCTATGTTGCATAACTTGTTGACTTTAATGTCAGAAGTAGGATCCATGTAACCTGACTCCGCCAGATGGATTTGCTCCTCATATCCATCTGGAAACCTTCCGTTGAAGTAATTTTGGGAAGGGGTGAAAATACTGGTTAGCTGATTGGCCTATGTTGGTGATAGACGGGCCCAATAAACCAATCAGATCAACGAAGCATATGACGTACTAAAGCCCCATTTACACTACCCTTGAAAAACCGTATCCAGGCCGAGAATCGTCCGAGCTTGGATCGGGTAAATCCAGGCCAAGCTCAGTTTTAATGGTCACCGCTCACATCGCTTCACACTTATCTCGGTTATCTCATCGCTTCGACTCCTCGCCTCCTAGTGATTTATAAAAGTGTATTACTGCTAGGATTGAAGGAGGGACTCAAGCAGCTGGTGGCGGTAATGCACCAAACGCCGTTTGTCAACCGCCGTGAAAAACCCAAGAAGATGAAGACACAAGGAGGAGGGAATCAAGCAAATCAAAATGGCGGCGCCCGTTCATTACTTCAGAAAGTTATGCTTGATTATTATTGCTGTACTTCCTTGTTTGCGGTGGGTCAGGCGAAGACGGCAACCTTGCGCGGATGTACTTGAATGGAGTGTGAATCGGCATGTTCAGCCAGTCGGGCGATGACGCTGTATCTGCTCATGCGCGCGCTTGTTATCAGAGAACCGAAGCCAGGAACCGAGCCGTAACTTTCGCCCCGCTGAACTGGTCTGCAGTGTGTTGCCGGGTCCGTTATGCCTATCTCTCGCCTAAAGTCAGGGTTGTTGTTTCCTCGCTCACACACGCATACAAGTTATGCCGTTGAAGAGCTCGACCGGTCTCGCTCAGTTTTTTAAGGGTAGTGTAAACGGGGTATAACAGAGCGAAGATGAAGAGGAGCCAATTGATAGATCAAACTCTTGCTGAAACCAGTCGGGAGAAGAGCAAAAACATCTTTTCCTCTGAGAAAAGCCTCCAGAGCAGTGTTTTGCTCTTCTTTCAGTGAAGAAATACTCTGTAATTCCCATAAAACTTGCTTGATAGCCACGCTAACGCTAGTTTCATCGGCTGAAGCCGCCATGTTCTTTAGACTGAACTGTCGCGCTTCTCGTTGCGTCACACCTCAACCCGCCTCAAAGCCAACGCTGATTGGACGTTCGTTTGGTGAACGGCTCCAAATTTTCTTTAACGGAGAGTCTCCAGACTGATCTGCGAGTGAAACCTTGAAAGCTCGCGAGATCAGGATGGTCTCACGAGGATAGGATCAATGTGTAATACTCGTAAACAGCCTAAGAATTTGTAAATGGTTGTGGTAACCAGTGTGGAGAAAGAGGACATGCTTGTGGCATTGAAGGGTCTGTCACTGTCTGTGGGATCATTGCCACATATAGGACTGATATAAGCAAATAGCAATTACTTAAATGAAACAAGATCCTTCAGAGAACCTGATACAGTGTTCAATGTCTGACCATTAAGTTTTTGAAATTTCAGTGTCTTAATAATCTTCAATCCGTCAACATCAGTTACCATAGCGATACAGACGACACCCAGCTGTTCATCTCCATGTAACCAGGTGACTATGAACCCGTTCCAGCTCTGGATAAATGCAATCAACTCATGGATGAACTACAGAAACTAAGTTCAGATGCATTTATGTTTCTGTGGGAACTGTTGGTTTAAGGAACCTGCGCTAGAAAAGTAACAACAATCTTTTTGCTTAGAGGCTGATGTCCAGAAAAACACTCAGCAAGGTTGATGTTTGCATCATTATATCAGACTCTGAATAGGAAACAGGAACATAAGAGATGCTCAGCCAGCATGAAGGGACTCCCCAGTCCTCAACTGTTAGTGGAAGGGTACTAAATCCAGTACGGATCCAGTTCCGCCAGCAAAGGTTTGGGTCTGACTCATCCGACGGTGATGAAAAACAACTAACAGAGCTTTATAATTAAACTCTTGATTTACCAGTTGACTTTATGTAAGATGAAGGCTGTAAATGTGCAAAAGTTTTAGTTTACCTCGTAAATGTTAAAGAGCAAAAGCATTACAGCTAAACTTAAAATAACGTCTGTCTGGAGGATTTACTTTGGATTTCAGCTTGATCCCTCTTAATAAATGAGGCGGCCATAAAATTAGAGGATGACTTCAGGGATCCTCCAGCAGCTGCGTCCAGAGAGCCCCCCCCC